>PVHP010018098.1:0-33646 GCA_004024765.1 Zapus hudsonius | reverse complement strand
GTGTGTGTGTGTGTGTGTGTGTGTGTGTGTGTGTGTGTGTGTGTGTGTGTGTGTGTGTGTGTGTGTGTGGCAGAATATGTACCAGGTCCTCTTGGTACTGCAAACAAACTTCAGATGCATATACCTCTTATTGCATCTGGCTTTACGTGGGTACAGAGGAATCGAACCTGGACTGGCAAGCTTTACTGGCAATTACCTTTAACTGTTGAGCCATCTCCCCAGCCCTACATTTATTTTATTTTTACTTACTTGTGTGTGTGCCAGACCTCTTGCCACTACAAATACCAGACACTTGCACCGCTTTTTGTGTCCAACTTATGTGGGTGGCTTAGGAATTGAACCAGGGCTGCAGGCTTTGCAAGCAAGTATCTTTAACTGCTGAGCCATCTCCCCGCTCCCATAAATCTTTTAACTAATATATAAAAATACTGTTTTAGGGGCTGGATAGATGGCTCAGCAGTTAAAGCTTGACAGCCTGGGTTCGACTCCATAGTACCCACATAAAACCAGATGGAGATGCACAGAGTGGCACATGTGTCTAGAGTTTGATGCAGGGGTGGGAGACCCTAGCATGCCCATTCTCTCTTTTTCTGATACTCTCAAATAAGTAAAAAAAAATTTTAAATACTGTTACTTTCTCATTGCCAAAATAAAGTACCAAACCAAAAGCTGCTAATGGGAAGAAAGTTTTTTTATTTTGGTGTATAGTTTCAAAGGAAAGATTCATGATGGTAGGGGAAAGCATTGACCTTTTTTTTTTTTTTTTTTTTCCTAGTGAAAACTTTCTATAGCCTTCTTGCAGCTTTCAGAGTGTGCAATTACTGTCTCTAGCCACCCTCCTGGGCATTAACATACAGCACTGTCTGCTCCTTTCCAGCTGTGCTGACTTAATGTGATGCTATTATAGATGGTCTGTGTGACCAGAATTATTTATTTGTAAACTGCACTTGTTAGTTGTCATAAGTTTTTGCAAATGTATTCCTGAAAGTAGTATTTTCTCTGGGCTTGGGTGGAGTGCTCTGTGCATCTGTTATTAGGTCAACCAATCCATATTAGGTCAACCAATCCATCTTGAACTGTTACTTAAGTCCATTTTTCTCTAGTCTTAATCTACTAGTTTGTGGGCTAGATCAATTAAAATCTCCTTTTCTGCATATATCCTTGTCTTTTTTTCCTTATAAACATTGTCATTTCTGTTCTATATGTTTTAACGCCATGCTAGGTAGCCCACATTAAAGTTATTAAGTCCTGACAATCAGCCTTTTTATTGCCTGGAGCCTTCTGTAGCAGTGCTTTACTCCTGAAAGTCTGTCTTGTCTGCTAATCTTTAGCTTCTTGCAACACCCACTCACCATATCGTTTTTTCCCCCTCCTTTCTGAGGTGTTCTTTGTACACTCAGTAGAAAGGTTGACTTAATTTAATCTTAACTAAGTTTGCTGCCCTTTTGTTTTGGTTGTTTTGTTTTGTTTTTTGAGGTAGGAATTCACTCTAGCCCTGGCTAACCTGGAACTCACTCTGCAGTTCCAGGCTGGCCTTGAACTCCCAATGATCCTTCTACCTCTGGAGTGTTGGGATTAAAGGTATGCACCACCACGCCCAACTAAGTTTGCTTCTTACTGTTGAAATTAACCCCATTACATACTCAGATTGCTGATATACTTGGCATTGTTTCTGTTACCACACCAATCAACAATCAAGTGCTGGGGGGCTGGAGAGATGGTTCAGTGGTAAAGGCACTTGCCTACAAAGTCTAATGACCCAGGTTCAATTCCTCAGTACCCATGTAAAGCCAGATGCACAGTGGCACATGCATCTGGAGCTTGTTTGCAGTGCATCCATCCATTCTCATTCTCTCTCTCTCTCTCTCTCTCTCTCTCTCTCTCTCTCTCTCTCTCTCTCTCTCTCTCTCTCTCTTTCTCTCTCTCATTCAAATAAGTAAATTTTAGAAAAAAGATCAAGTGCTGTCCTTTACCCAGGTTCCTTGTGAGGCCCTCCAACCCATCTTCCATGAACCCTGGGCCTTCTTGCCAAGCTGTCACCCATCTTTTTCTCTCTTCGTTATATCCGTTAGTTACTGAAGTCTAGACATTGTAGGTTGGTTTTCCTGATTTTTAAAAAACGTGTGTGTGTGTGTGTTCCTATGGTTTTTTGAGGTAGGGTCTTGCTCTAGCTCAGGCTGATGTGGAATTCACTATGTAGTCTCAGGGTGGCCTCAAACTCATAGCAATCCTTCTACCTCTGCCTCCCAAGTGCTGGGATTAAAGGTGTGTGCCACCACGCAAAGCTAAAAATATTTTTTTTTAAATTTATTTGCAAGCAGAGAGAGATAGGGGGGATAGAATGGGTATGTCAGGGCCTCTTGGCACTACAAACAAATTCCAGACACATGCTCTACTTTGTACATCTGGCTTAACAAGGGTACTGGAGAATCAAACCCAGGCATCAGGGTTTGCACCTTTAACTGCTGAGCCAACTCTTCAGGCCTTCCCCCTTTTAAATGATGTATTGAGTTTTTATAACAGTGTAATCATACAGTGTGCATCTATTGTAAATACAGTTCATAAATGCTCCAGTTTTCTTTTCATTGCTGTGTACTATTCTCCTTTGTGGAGATACACATTTTACTTTAGATAAACAATGTTCTGGAGCACACAATAGCACCTTCTTTTGTCTATAATTGGAAGGAAGCAGTTGCTGAGGCATAGAGTACTTATAGAATTAGCCAATTAGTTGTTAAGATCAATAATATATTTTCAAATAAAAACTATTTTCATAAGCATAATTTAGTGACTGTAGTGGCAGTGTTTTGTATATTTTACAAAACTTTAGTATTCAGATAATAGAAAGCTGAATCTTCTATGTGCTATGTTCAATAGTGTGTGATAGCTTGCTCTGGTTGAAATATGAAAAAATTTTGTGGGCTGGAGAGATGGCTCAGCAGTTAAAGGCACTTGCTCGCAAAGCCTGATGGCCCAGGTTCAATTACCCAGTACCTATACCCACATTAAGCCAGATGCACAAAGTGGTGCATTTGTCTGGAGCTCCTTTGTAGTGGCAGGAGGCCCTGGCACACCCATGTGCGCACACGTGCGCACACACACATTCTAATAAATATATATTTAAAAATTTTTTGTGTGATGTATGAATGCAGGTACCACAGGTGTACCATAGCATTAGTATAGGGGTGAAAAGACAATCTTTTGACTTTTCAAGGTCAGGTCTTGCTCTAGCCCAGCCTGAACCTAGAATTCACTATGTAGTCTCAGGGTGGCCTCAAACTCACAGCAATTCTCCTACCTCTGCCTCCCAAGTGCTGGGATTAAAGGCATGTAACACCATGCCCGGCCTGAAAAAAAAAAAAATCTTGAGTGTTGACCCTTGCCTTCTACCTTGTTTGAGGCAGGTTCTGTTATTATTCACAGCTGCATTCACCAGGCTAGCTAACCCATGGGCTTCTGAGGATTCTTCTGTCTCCACCTCCCATCTCCCTTTAAAAGAGAGCTGGTATTATAGACATTCACACTCGTGTCTAGCCTTACATGGGTTCTGGGGATCTGAACTTAGATACTCACACTTGTATAGTTAGTGCTTTATATTCACGGATTCATCTTTCTAGTCCCTGAAAAAAATAAAACAACCAAAAAACCTATTATTAATTGGTGTATGCTTCACCAGAACACAAGAAGTGGTAGTTCCTTAATGGTTAGTTGTGGTAGCATTTGAAACCAATGTCAGTGGCATTTTCCTTCTCTGGTCTGTCCATTGGTCTGCCATCCCTATGAGTGATTCTTACCCATGTGTGGTTGTAAAACAGTTAGTTACCAGGCTAAGCAGATCTTTCTGATAGATTTTACAAGTATTTTCTTCCAATGTGTAGCCACTATATATACTCCAGGCTGGCCTCAAACTCAAATGTTCCTGCCTCATGCTCCTAAATGCTGGGGTTACAGACATGCACCACCACACACAGCTAAAAGTTTTGTTTTGTTTTGTCTTTGTTTTTTAAATGTATTTTTATTTGCAAGCCCAGTGGGGATTGGGCATCAAGGCCCAGCTTTATGTGGGTACTGCGGAATTGAATCCAGGTTATTAAGCTTTTCAAGCAAGCAATCACTTTAGCCCCACAAATCTTAAATTTTGATCAGCTCAGTTTAATTTTTGTGTTGTATATCAGAAGTCTTTGCTACTCAAGACTATAAAGACTTGTCCTTTGTTTTTGTTTTCCCTGTCTTTTTGGTTTTAGCTTATCCTGTTAGAATTGTGATCCATTTCCTGTGAAGTCTCTGTTGTAAAGTGACAACTGAGGGTTGTCCCTCCCTCCCTTTTCTGCTTGTGTGGTAATTGCACAAATATGTGCCAGTACTGAGCCTGATGTCTATGGCTGCTGGAATGGAATGTCAGGTGTCCTGCTCCACCACTCTTCTGCCTGTTCTTATCTGAGCCAGACTAGACTCTCTTAATGTTCCTGGAGCTTCTTCCCCCACCATGAACTCCTGCGATTCTTGGGTCTTTGCCTCCTACAGAACTAGTTTTAGGGATGTGCATGGCCATGCCCAGTTGTTGTGTGGATCCTGGGGTGTCTCAGGCTTCCTCTGGCCCTCATGCTTACACAGGAAATGCTTTTAACCTCTGAGCACTCTCTCCAGTCTGGGGCAGCCATTTTACACATGCATGTCCAGTTGTTCAACTTATTTGAATGACCTTAGCACGTCTATGAAACATCACCTGATCTGCGTATGGATCTGTTTCTGACCCTGAGTTCTACTTTACGTACATGCCTGTGATTTTGCCAGTTACCATACTGACTTGATTCCTGAAGCTTTTCACAGTGCGTCATGATATTTATTCTGTAGTAGATATCCCTTGTTTTCTTTTTTCTTCCTGTTTTATTTCTCTGTGTAGCTCAATTGGTTGCACCTAGAACTCATCATGTGCCCAGGTTGCACTCAACTAGTGGTATTTCCTAGCCACTGTCTCAGCCTCCCGAGTGCTGGGATTGCAGATGTGAGCCGCTAACCCTTACATTTGTATATTCTAGATCCCCCTTTCATTTTATACAGAGTAACATGCCATTGTGTTGAATCTGTAGATTGGCTTAGGGAGAATTGACATCTTCACAATATTTTGTCTTCTAGTTCATGAATATGTTGTAACTTGTCATTTATAAAGGTCATTTCATTTTATTCTTAGCATTGCTTAATTATTTTTACGTGTGTGTATGTGAGCATGCACACACACGTGCACCAGGGCTTTTGCCACTGAAAATGAGTGCCCACCTGGCTTTACATGAGTAGCTGGAAAAATTGAACCTCAGCCAACAGGTTTTGCAGGCAAGTACCTTTAACCACTGAGAAATCTCCCCAGCACCCTTAGCATTGTTTTGTATACTTCAGTATAGAGATAGGGTTGTTCTGCATGATAAGAGTACATGTTTTTCAAAGTAATCTTTTTCTTAATATTTTAATTGTACTTCTAATAAATTTTATTATCTGTTTATTACTACTTAGAAATATAATTTTTTATTAACCCTGTGAACTAATTTATTATCCCTGGTGGTCTTTTGTAGATTTCATATAATTTTTCTGTGTAGACCATCATACCATCTATATAGATAATGTGTTTCTTACCAATCTATACGTCTTGTGGTTTCTTTCTAGGACCTCCAGTATGAGGTTGAATAGGACAGGCAGGAGTGAACAGCTTTTTCTTTTTCTTTTTTTAAGAAACTTTTCTTTTGCTCTTTTTTTTAAAAATATTTATTCATTTTCAAGCAGAGAAATACAGAGAGAGAGAGAGAGAGGGAGGGAGGGAAGGACCACCAGGGCCACCACCTTGTGGGTCTGACATATGTGGGTACTGAGGAATTGAACCCGGGGCCTTAGGCACCAGAGGCAAGTGCCTTAACTGCTGAGCAATCTCTCCAGCCCTGAACAGCATTTTCTTATAGCTGAACTTAGATAGGAAAAATTTATTTAAAGGATTTTGTAGATAAGATTGAAAAATGAAATTTGCTTGCACTTTTTTAGCTAGCTGTGAATTATCTTCATAAGTATTTTTTCAATACTTCTTTTCTATATCAATTGAGATGATCATAGGATTCTTTTATTTAGTTTGTTTAAAAAAGGATAGTTTTTGAAATGTTGGACAGACTTTGCATTCTTAGGATACGCTCACATATGTTACCCTTGTATAAGTCGCTACATTGATTTTACTAATGTTTCATTAAGTATTATATCTGGGGATGGGGAGATGACTCTTTAGTTAAAGGGACTTACTGGCAAAGCCTGCTAGCCTCGGTTTGATTCCCCAGTACCTATGAAAGCCAGATGCACTATGCAGTACATACATCTGAAGTTTGTTTACAGTGGCAAAAGACCTGGAGTTGATCCCTCCCTCCCTCTCTCCCTTCATTTCTTTATTTCTCTCTCTCTCTCTCTCTCTCTCTCTCTCTCTCTCTCTAATAAATAAAAATATTTTAAAGTAAAAAAGAATTATTGAATCTCATGTGGTGCATGCATCTGGAGATAGTTTGTAGCAGCAAGAAGCCATGGTGTACCATATTCATTCTCTATGGCTTTTATATTAGTTAATTAGTATTTTTAAAAGAATTGTTACATCTGCCTGGCATGGTAGCACATACCTTTAGTTCCAGCACTCAGGAGATTGAGGTAGGAGGATCCCACTGAGTTCAAGGCCAGTCTGGGCTAGACTAAGACTCTACCTTTAAAAAATACAAAGAATTATTATATCTGTGTTGATAAAGAATAATATATTCTGGGCTGGAGAGATGGTTTATCGGTTAAGGTATTTGCCTACAAAGCAGAAGGACCTGAGTTTGATTCCCCAGTACCCACATAAAGCCAGAAGCAAAAGGTGGCACATGTGTCTAGAGTTCCTTTGCAGTGGCTGTTCCTTTGCACTGGCACACCTATTCTCTCTCTCTCTCTCTCTCTCTCCCTCTCTCTCTCTCTCTCTCTCTCTCTCTCTCTCTCTCTCTCTCTCTCTCTCCCTTCCTCCCTCCCTCCCTCCCTCCCTCCCTCCCTCCTTCCCTCCCTCTTTCTCAAATAAAATGAAAATAATATATTCTGTAAATTTGTTTAATAATATCTTTTGTGTAGTTTTGGTGTCATAGAATAAAAGCCTGGGAAATGTACTCTGCTAATTTAAGTATTTAAATAGGTTTTTCCATTGAAGCTATGTTGACCTGATATTGCCTTATTGAGAAGTTTTTTTTGGTTTTTTTTTTTTTGTTTGTTTGTTTCTGTTTTTTTTTGAGGTAGGGTCTTTCTCTAGTCCAGGGTGGCCTCGAATTCATGGCAATCCTCCTACCTCTGCCTCCCAATTCTGGGATTAAAGGTTTGTGCCACCACACCTGGTTTATTGAGAAGTTTTTGAACTGTGAGTTTAATTTGCTTGTTAGAAATTATTTTTTTTTTTTTTTTGCCTTTGAGGTAAGAGTCTCATTCTAGCCCAGGCCAACCTTGAATCCACTATGTAGTCTCGGGGTGACCTTGAACTCATGACAATCCTCCTACCTCTGCCTGCCAAATGCTGGGATTAAAGGTGTGTGCACCACCATATCCAGCTTCTATTTTTTTTAATTTAATTTATTTATTTGCAAGGAGAAAGAGATTGGGCACACTAGGATCTTAAGCTACTGCAAAGGAAAGGAACTCCAGATGTGTATCTGGCTTTTTATACATGGGCATTGGGAAATCAAACCTGGGTTGTTAGGCTTTGCAGGCATACTCCATACATGCTGAGCCATCTCTCTAGCCCAGGAAATTATTCTATTTTTTTTTTTGTTGGAGTTCCCCTCCCGTTATCTCTTTGGTCTTGTCCCGCTTCCACTAAATCCCCTCTTCTTTCCAACTAGTGCCTCTACACTGATGCCTTGTGTTTAGTCCTTCATCAGATATGATGAAATGTTGATGGGCCCAGTATTCAGCTACTGTGATGTCCTGAATGCAGTGGCCACATCACAACCAGAAGACAGCATTCCAAAGTGCTCCTCGCCATCTTCTTGCCTTACATTCTTTCCATCCCTCTTCTTCAGTGTTCCCTGAGCCTTAGAGATGGGTGTCTCATTTAGTGCTGGGCATTCAATAGTCACTTATTTTCAGTACTTCAATGAGTTTTTGAGTCCCCAGTAGTCTCCGTCATCTGCAAAAAGAAGCTTCTTTGACCAAGAGTGAGAGCAGCACTGTAAACATAAATGTTTAGATGGCAGTTTGATGGGAACATCATATCCATTTAGTCAAACAACAGTAGTAGCTTTCTCTCTAGGGCCTATGACCTTCCTAGCAATGCAAGACTTTGGTTCAGCAGGGATCTCTCCAGGTCTGTGAGCCCCATCTTTTGGGCTGTTATCCTATTTTTTTTCGTTACCCTATTTTAACAAAGAATTGATAAAACAGACTCCAGAAGGATAAAGTATGAATTATTAAGTTTATTTAAGAGAAAAAATGTACTATGAGGTTTATCGTAGGGAGAATTAAGATTCAGTGAGGAGGCTAGCTGAAAGACTCAAGCCAGAGGAGAATTCAGATCCAGGGAGTAGGCAAGGCATAAGAACCAAAAGATGTTCACAGGGCAAAAAGAGAGGGCTGGGTCATGTGGTCACTGTTCTTTATAGGTTGAGAGATCCAATTAGGGTGAACCTTGTTACCAGACTAAGATGTGTAAGGAGAGACCTGATTGGTTTGTGGATGTGTGGGAGAAGAGGGAGAAGGGGGAGGGGGAGAGGGAAAAGGAGAGGGCCTCCTGCTACTCAAACAAATTCTAAATACATGTGTCACTTTGTACATCTGGTTTATGTGGGTACTGGAGAATCAAACCCAGGTGGGTGATTAGGCTTTATAGGCAAGCACCTTAACCGCAGAACTATCTCTCCAGCCCTGCCGAAACTTTCTATGCTGAGTTGTGAAGATGGTTCCCTTAGAGGTTCCCTCCATGGTACTTGTCTTGATTGAGCAGGGCTCGTCTTTGCTTGGAGTGGGGGGGGGCAAGTGGGAGCTTTTGGTTTATTGCAGTGTCTGGTATGCTTGTGTGTGGGTGAGGTGAGGTAGAATGCTGCCTGGAGGTGTTCTTAGGGATCTCAGCTGCTCCCCAGTTCTGCTTTCCACAAGGTTGATATGAGTTGGGAAAGCCTTTCCTTGGAGTCCACAGGGCAGGGCAGGGCAGGGTAGGACAGTTGTGAGCAAGGAGGACATCCCTGAGGGCAGCTGGAGCAGATGCTCCCTGTTTATTTGTTTGTTTTGAGATAGGATCTCATTATGTAAACCAGACCGGTTTATTATAATTTGTGATCCTCCTTCAGTTGACCATGGACTAGGATTATAGGTATGGGCCATCTACCTGATATGTAGGTGATGTATTTGGCCTTCATTATAGCATGAGATTAACTGAGCTATTTGATACATGTGATTAATTTTATCTAATGGGGAAAATTTCCAACTCTTTGTAGACCCCTTTGTTTCTGGGATGCTGGGACTTGTATATTGGACACTAATTTTGTCTTATAAATGTTTGTCTCCTCTGCCTGCCTGCCTGCCTTCCTTCCTTTCTTTCTTTCTTTGCTTCATCCCCCCCTCCCCTTTGAGACAGTATCTCAGAGCCTGGGTTGACCTCAAACTTGATTTGTAGCTGAGGATGTCCTAGAACTTGGTCCTGCCTCCATTACAAGCCTGGTTTTATGCAGTATTGGATATTGCTAGGCAAACACTGCTGAGTTACATCCCCAGCTCCATTTTGGCACCTCATGCATCTGGCTTTAGGAGGGTCCTGGGGAAGTGAACTTGGTCATTCTGCTTTGCAGGCAAGTGCCTTAACCACTAAGCTATCTTTCCAGCCCTGCCCCAGCTCCACTTTGGGTTGTTTTCATTGCCTATCTTTAGGGTTATTGATATTCTGTACTAAAGTCTGTCCAGTGCTTTTTCCTTAATGATATTTTGCTTGTTTATCTCTGAAAGTTTTGTTTTTATTATATGTATTTTTCATCATCAAAGTTTACAACTTTCTCTTTTCTTGAACACATGGTGTTTATAATTATTAATTGTATCATCTGTTATTTCTGGGTCTGTTTCTGTTGGCTTCTTATTGTTACTGAACGTGGACATTGCATTTTTCTTTATTGTGGATTTGTTTTAATGTTCAAAGTTATAAAGACACATATACCCACACAGATGGGAGTTTCAGAGGTTGGTGTGCAACAGTGTTCATAGCAGCATTATTATAAATAGCCAAAAGGTAGAAACAATACAGCTGTCCAATAATACATGCATGAATTTAAGAAAAAATGTGGCCTATATAATTAGTGGAATATTATTCAGCCTTAAAACCTGGAGTTCCACCACGTGATTCCACATAGATGACCCTTGAAATGCTCAATTTAACAAGCCACACATAAAAGGACAGATTCATGATCTCACTTATGTGAGGTATCCAGAATAGTCAGATTCATAGAACATTGAGGTGAAGGAATTGGGTAGTGGGAATTATTTAATGGAGACAGAGTTTTGGTGTAGGATATCTGAGGTGGTTGTAATGGTTTCTGTGTGAGTTACTTTTCTCATTGCTGTGACAAAAACTTGGCAGAAACAATATAAGAAGCTTATTTTAGCTCACAGTTGAGATAGTAGTCTATATAGAAAAAGCATGATGGCTGTAGTTACATAGTTTGTTCACAACTCAGCATATAGGAAACAGAACTTGAGCTGGAAGTGGGGCCTGGCTGTAATCCTCAGAAGCCCACCCCCAGTGACCCATCATTACCAGCTATGCCTCCTATTCCAAAGGTTCTACAGCTTTTCAGAACAGTGCCACTAATTGGGGACCAAGTGTTAAAACACACAAGCCACTGGAGGACATTTTACATTCAAACTATTAATTTCCACCCCTTGTCCCCATAGGCTCATGGCTGTCTTATACTGCAAAATGCCCCGAGTCCAGACTCAGTACAGTTTTTAAGTCCAAAGTCAGAAGTCTCCTTTTTACTCCAGGCAATATTTTTAACTGTGAGCCCCTGTAAAGTAAAAAAAAGTTATGGGCTGGGGAGATGACTCAGTGGTTAAAAGTGCTTGCTTACAAAGATTGGATTCCCCAATACCAATGTTAAGCTAGATACTCAAAGTGGCACATGCATCTGGAGTTCATTTTTAGTGGCAAGAGGGCCTGGTACACTCATATACTCTCTGTTGCAAATAAATAAAAATAGTTTTAAAAACAGTTACATACTTAAGATATACAGTGACATAGAGTGAACATTCCAATCAAATGCAAGGAACAAGAAGATAACAAGGAAAGCCTGATGGCCCATGTTCCATTGCCAGCAATCATGTAAAGCCAAAGGCAAAAAGTGGTGTATTCATCTGGAGTTATTTTACAGTGGCAAAAAGCCCTGGAATGCCCATATACATATTCATATTCTCTCTCTCCCTTTCTCTCTAAAATAAATGAAAATTATATAGACAGACAGACAGATAGATAGATATACATATAGATATTTCTTTTTTTAAATGTGCCCTGGACCACAGCCTCTTCTCTTCTTGTCCTCAGATTGTTGAGATGTTGTCAAAGCATGCTGCCCTTGTTGTGGGCTCTGATGGGCACACTTCAGTGCCCTCACCCACCCTCAACATCTTTCTTCATGCTTGTCACTCAAGGGACCAGGGCCAGCTGGGAAGGAAACTGGAAGGAAGAGAGGTGTGGGGATGGGTTCCCAGGTTTTTTTATTTCCTGTTGTAGTAGTTATCGGTGAGATCTTTCTCATATGTGGGACCTTATCTCCAAAACCAGAAAATAAAAATTAAAGTTTGCTAAGTTGGTTAAGATATTTTCAATGTCTGGGTCTTAAAATTTTTCTAGGAGGCATTTTTCTGAATAATCAATAAAGAATTAATATCTTTTGTATTCTGTTTTTAAAAGCAGAGCCAAGATTTTCTTCTTCACTCGCCGCTGGGGGGCTCCCAGCCAGAGGCCAGTGGTGCTGGAAGACTGGCCCTAGGCACACAGACGCTGTCCTCATCAGGGCTGGGTACCACACCCTCAGACACTGCCTGCTCATGTGAGGCCTGCAGTGAACACAGGTATGTGCAGGGTGGGACAAGCTGCCCTTACTTGGCCACCAGGATGTCTAGGAGCATGTTGGGCTAAGATACAAAAATTAGGCTTTTTTGACAAATAATACATGTTTGATACACCCTTTAAGATAGGATGGGGTAGAGAAGTTCTAGGGAGATGGCTCAATGGTTAATGGTTCTTGCTTGCAAAGCCTGCCAGCTCAGTTCATTTCCTCAGCTACTTACATAAAACCAAATACAAAAAGTAGCACAAACATCTGCATTTGTTTGTAGTGGGAAGAGACCCTGGTATGTACACACATAAATATATAAGTACATAAATAATTTAGAGTAGGATGGGGCTTGGCCTGGCTGTTACAGAGAAACATCACACAAATAAGAATAATACCTATCATTGGGGTCTAACACTAGGAAGTGAGTTCTCAGTAAGAATAAGGATAAGGTGAAGAATCACTGTAATCTAAAGTAAAACTGGCTATAGTATCTTAGCTTGTTAATCCCAGGTCTTAGCAGGCAGAAGCAGGAGAATCAAAAGTCCGAGGCTAGCTTGGGCTACATAGCAAGAGCCTGTATCAAAAATAGGGCTGGAGAGGTGGCTCAGTGGCTAAAATTTGTACTTGATTGTAAGCCCGATGGCCCAAGTTCAATTCCCCAACACCCACATAAAGTACGACACATAGTGGAGAGTGGCTATGGTCCCACTGCCCCATACAAATGAGAGGTGGAGCCAGAAAAATACAGAAACTCTTGGGCCAGCTATATGGTGCATGCAATGGTAAAATAACAAGAGACTCTTATCTCAAGGAAGGTGGAAGCAAAGCACAAACAGCCCAGGGTTGTCCTTAAACCTCCACATGTGCAGTGGCCTGCAAGCGTCTACACACCTGCAGGCACACATAAAATGAATGAAATTTAGGTGGGAGAGGAGAAAAGACAGACATGAATTTAAAGTGTGCTTCAGTAAATGGGTACCACAGTGGCTGGTAATGACAGCTGTTAGATAAATGCTAAGAAGAGCAGGCTGTTCACCTGACCTGGCATGGGAACCAGTAGAGCCAGGTGGGCACCAAAGTGTGGGAAGCAGGGGCTCTGTGGGGCCATTGTGCTTGATTGAGGGGCCTTGTGGGAGGTCAGCTACTCTGCCTCTTAACTCTGCTGGTTCCTGTGTTGTGTTACAGAGACATCTCAGCAGAGACAGACCGTGAACCACAGCAGCTACAGAACTATTGGTCAGAAGTGCGCTACACAGTCCGCTGCATATACCGCCAGGCAGGGACTCCACTGGCTGATGACCAGGACCAGGCTCTCGTTCCCGACAAGGAGGGTGTGAAGGAGCTTGTGGATAGGTACAGTCGTTTTTCATGTTACAGCTCCATCCATGTCCCTGCCCTGCCTGCTGCTCATGGACTTCAGTGCTTTGATGGTCCTGAGGAAAGCTCAGTTGGGCTTGCTCAACCCTTGATGTAGTTGAGGGCTTTAGCAGACAGTGACCAACATGAACCTTCTGTGTAAAAAGTTACTGATGAAACATGAAGTGTTTCCGTGGTTTCCTTGTTAAGCCTGACAGTAATACAGCCTAGCTACCTGTGTTCCTGCTGTGCTGGGGTGATGCTAGGTCCTTTATAATCACTCTTGCATTTGTCAGCTCAGGGAGAAAGACAGTGTTCCTGTTTACTGAGGTACCATGAGATTGCCCAGCTTGTTAAGGCACCTGCCTCCTGGGTACACAGCAGCTGATGCCAAGCCTATCTGAGCAGCTGTGTCTCCCAGGGTGGTTCCTGCCCTGCACCTGTTCTTCAGCAGGCATCTTGTGCCCAGCGACTGACAAAAAGTGAGGTGGGCATCAATTCCATCTTTCTTACAGCTTTACTGTACCATCTTTTCCTTAGTTTCGAAAGTTTTAACTGAAAACAAATTTGAGTTGGACATTTAATGGCTAATTCTCATTTATGTTTCTTCCTTGTGTGTTGATTGCAGTTTGAGCACCAGTGAACTCAAATTTTCATACAATGACTATATCCTAGAAGCAGGAGCAGTGATTACAGTGAGTTATGTTCAGGATTTGGCCTGTGAACCACTAATGCTGTTAAAACAGTTGTGGGCCATAAGTGCCTTTTTAGGAGACAGGTTACTAGTGAGTGAGTGGTGTTGCATCTTGTATATCCTAGACAAGCATCCAACACAGGCTCAGTCCAGTTAGACCAGTGTCTGTTGAGTGGTGGATGAACTGTCACAGCATCTTCCACATTCTCCTACCTCCTTTTCCTATGACATTTAAAAACCCCATTTGCAAAAGTGTCACATTTCTTTAAATTTATAAAGTATGGAAATGGGCAACCATGAACCACAGTGCTTCTAATTTCACCACACTGTGAAACTTAAGGAGATGTCCATTGTTCTTGTGAGTTGTCATTCCCTTGTCATTTGAATCTTCTGACTCTTCTGAAACAGATGGAATAAAATACATTTTGCTTATGATTGTTGCCAGGCAAGGTGATACACACCTGTAATCCTAACATAGAGAGCCGAAGGCAAGAAGATTGTAAATTTGACACAGCCTGGGCTATATATATACTATATAACTTGTAGTTCATGCTACATAATGAGACCCTGTCTCAACAAACCAAGAACTAGGATATAGTTCAGTTCTCTTTCCTAGCATGTGAAAGGCACTGGGTTTGATTCTCAACACTGAGAGAAAAGGAAAAAAAAAAGATACACATATACATATATTTGTGTGTGTATGTATGTATGTATATATATAAACATATTTTTGAAATGTACCAACTACCGTGGGAAATTCATAAATTTTTAGTTTTTCTAACTAAATTTTATACAAATTTAGACTTGGGATTGGGGATTTAACTCAGTGGAAGAGTGCTTGACTAACAAGCATAAGGCTCTGAGTTTGGCCTTTCAGCACCAAAAAAAAAAAAAAAAAAGTTTTATATGAGGTTTTACATGTTCCATTGCACAATTTTTCTTTGTTCTTTTATTGCCACGGTGATATGGTAACTTAAAATGAAAAAAGTGACATCTCGTGTACTTGTCTTTTAATTTGATGTGTCTGAAAGATGGAAGGATATATTGTGTAAAGCCCAGAATCTTAGCTTAATATATTCTACAACTGCTTTCCAACAGGTGCTAAGCTCAGCTGGCTTTCCATGGTGACATGTGATGGTACATGTTTTGGTTATTTCATCAGTGGTCCTAGGCTTCCATCTAGAGGCATCAAAGAAGTTTACAGTTAAATAAAGGGGCTACAGTAAAGCCAAATACTATAGCACAACAAACTGTATTATACTATACTATATAGAACACTATACTATTTAGAAAATTTTACTATGTAGAACAACTTATAAAAAGTGAATTCCCTCTTTGGGCATATCTATAATACCAGAACTGAAGAGACTGAGGCAGGAAGATTAAGAGCTTCAGCCAACATGGGCTATATAAAAAATTACTCATAGGCAGAGTGCAGTGGCACACATCTTTAATCCCAGCACTCAGGAGGCAGAGTTAGGAGGATCATTTTGGGAGGAAATTCATTCATAGTACTTATTACTGTTGTGTAATAGTATGCCGGGCATGGTGGTGCATGCCTTTAATCCCAGCACTCGGGAGGCAGAGTTAGGAGGATCACCATGAGTTTGAGGCCACCCTGAGACTACATAGTGAATTCCAGGTCAGCCTGGGCTAGAGTGAGACCCGTCTTTTTTTTTTTTTTTTAAGGAGTGTACCACCATGCCCAGCTTAATATTTTTGTTGTTGTTTATTGTTTTTCTTTTTTTAACTTTTTTATTAAGCAGAGAGAGAGAGAACACACCAGGGCCACCACCTTGTGGGTCTGGCTTATGTGGGTAATTGGGGAATTGAACTTGGGGTCTTAGGCACTAGAGGCAAGTGCCTTAACCGCTAAGCCATCTCTCTGGCCCGAGACCTGTCTTTACCTCGAAAAAAAAAAAAAAGTATGATCTGTGTCTAAAATGTCCTCTAATGATGGAAATAACACAACCCGTTATTATCATGTGCTGAATTCCTAGAAAGAAGGAAAGAGCTAGCTGTCCCAGTCCTGCCAGCCAAGTATCACTCCTGCTGAGATTGGTGTTTGTCACCTTTTAGCAAACACATAGGCCTTCATGTTCCATGTCAGTGAGTGAACACTTGGAGTCAGACCTGAGACACAGTAGGATGTGCTCACCTGCTGGTTGAGTTATGGTGCTTTGCCAAACTAGGTAGGCTAAGGTCTTCTCTCATAGACAAGGAGTGTAAGGCAGAACACAGGCGATGCAGAGGTTGGCTGAGGGAGCGCACATGCGCAAACAGTGCTGCACAAGGAAGGAGGCAGATATCAGTTTTTTCTGTGTGTTACCTTACAACACTGCAGGTTTCTCATCTGTAAAGGGAGATTTATAAAGGCTGAGTCCCATGGTTGTCATGAGGAAGATGTAGACAGGCTTCGAGAAAGATGCTCGCTGATGTGAGAACTACCTATGCTTGGCATGTTTGAACAGGCCACACAGCTGAGCAATGACTCTCTCTGCAGGCTCTGTGAGCGGGACCCCTACCAGCTGTACCAGCGGTTAGAGCAGCAGGCCCGGGAGTATGTGCTGGAGATGAAGGTCCGCCTGCTCCGGCAGCTGTCCGCTGCAGCAAAAGCAAAGGCACCATCTGGCCTGCAGGGTCCACCCCAGGCACACCACTTCGTCTCACTGCTCCTGGAGGAGTATGGTGCCCTCTGCCAGGCAGCACGATCTATCAGCACCTTTCTTGGCACTCTGGTAAGAGACCATGTCCACTTTCATACAAAAGCATGTGGGAGAAATGTGTACACGGGGTTGGAGGGGTGGGGGTGGGAACTGACCACACTGTCAACCCCTCTGCCCAGTCACAGTCTCCTCCCTCCACAAGGTTGGCAAGGGTCAGTGTTTGGGTTGGTCTTCTGGGTTTTGCTGACAGATAGCATTGCGTTGATTGATATCTAGGTGACAGGACTGTTGAGGAAGATCAGAATCCTGGGAAACAGGTATGGGAACACAGAGATGAGGACCAAGAAATCTTTGGTGTCTTAGTTGTTAGTGTTGCTGTAACTGCTGACCTCGGGTGTTATTTGATGACAGGAACACATGAGGAGTCATGAAGGCTGGAGAGAGCACCCTGTGTGCCACCAACGCCTGTACTCCTTCATGCATGTCTGTAGCAATCCAGCACAGGGAAGGGACAGGCTTCCCGAAGCTATCTTGCCCCTTCTTTCAGAGTTATCACGGTCCTAGCAAAGGACACAGGTGAGTTTCTGGCCACCACATGCCCGGATGGACAGAGGTGTGGCATGGAAATACAGTCACTGAAGTTGGGAAGCACAGCAGGATCTGCAGGAATACGCTACGGAAGCTTCCTAGACTAGTCTGCAGTTTCTCACCATCATTTCAATTTCTCCTGGGCTGGGTAAATGTGGTACTGGTGGCACATCTTGTGGTGGACAGTCAGCCATCTTTTCTTGTTGGATCTTCCCATTATTCTTTGCTATTTGTAAAGCCAAACAGATTCTCCAGCCAAGAATGAGAGCAGCCTTTTTTAAATTTTTATTTATTTTTTGGTTTTTCAAGGCAGGATCTAGCTTTAGCCCAGGCTGACCTGGAATTCACTCTGTAGTTTCAGGGTGGCCTCGAACTCAAAACAATCCTCCTACCTCTGCCTCCTGAGTGCTGGGATTAAAGGTGTGCACCACCACGCCAGGCCTGTCCCCTCCCCCCCCCAACAGCAGCTTTGATTAAGGGGGATATGCATTGTCATTTGAGAGACATTTTGATGCGTATGACCACTCTACTTATCCAGTGAACAATGGGCTTCTCTCTGGGGTCTTTGAGTTTCACAGCCATGGGATTCTGACTTGGTTCCCGGTACGAGGTATGAGTTCTTTCCCACTGAACGGGCCTCATGTCTGAGGACAGTTTGTTAGCCACAAAGGCTGTGTGCCACTCTTGCACAGGTGTGTACTTCTTGTGTGGCTTGCAGGGCCCCTGCTCATTACATGCTGTTGGTGACCATTATCTCCCAGCTGCTCCCGTTCTGCTTTCCAGACCCATGAGGGTTTGTAGGCAGAGGACTGGCTTTCCTCTCGGTTCCCATGTGGTCTCTTGGTGTCCTAAGACCTGTGGTGTCTTCAGCAATTGGGTCTTACCTTTTAGGTCTGGGGATAGCCCAATTCTGGCCGTGAGATTCACCAGCCAGAGCCAATGATTTTAGGATTAAGCGGTCTCCATCTTCTACTTGGCACTTCTGTCTGAACTTTCTTTTTTCAAGGGAAACAGCTAAGTTTAGAAGGTACTATGAGCAAAGTCTCTAAAACATGGCTAGGTGGCATAAAAATGAAGAAAACCTAGTGGTCAAAACCCAGTTTTGAAAGCTGAAGTTCTGCATAGTACTTGTGCTGCCAGGATTTCCTCTGATCTTGGGAGAGAAGTGGTACAGCTCATGAGGCTGGGCCATAAATGACTAACCTCAATGTAAGGATGATAGCTAGTGAGGATGTATATCCATCATGACCTTGGGAAGTACAGCTTTCCAAGGATTTTGTGACTGTCTGCCATCACCATCTAGGCTTACAGTGTGAATGAACACATGCTGTTGATGTGGCTCAGAAGAGGTCAAGCCTGGAAGTTATAAGGTGATGGTCCAAGGCTATTTCAGAGTCACAGAACATGCAAGTCACCTCTAGAGGGCTTGGCCTTCAATCTGATCTCACAGTGAAAACTGCCCCCGAACCCCAGAGTAAGAGTTTATAATTAAAAAAAAAATCACAAAATATAAGCTATATGTGGTAGCTCACACCTTTAATTCCAACACCCAGGAGGCTGAGGTAGGAAGTAAGCTTGAAAGCTAGTGAGATTTCTAGAAAAATTTAGACTAAGAATAAAGGTGATGGCTGTACAATCAGAGGATAGTCAGAGGAGGCAGAGTAATGTTGTGGCTGTGTGTTCCCAGTATGTGTTGTCTAAGGTGACTGATGAGTTTGCTCAAGTTTCTTAGGAAAATGGAACCTCTTGCCTTTGTCAGAGTGTCACTAGTAGAGCAATTTTTTATATATCAGAATAAGAGGTTGTGTGGGTGGTTTTTTTTTTTAATGTATTCCAATCTGGACTTTAATTCACTCTTTAGTAGAGAATGACCTTGAACTCCCATTTCTTCTGCCTCTACCCTCCTGTGTGCTAGGATTACATGGGTGCACCATGGCTCCCAATTTAGCTAATACTAGTCCCTGGACTTCTTGCATGTTAGACAAGTGCTCTAACAACTTAGTTACTTCCCTAGCCCCAGAAGGGGAAATCTCTCAAGACAGGCAAGAAAAGTATTGTCTTGACTTCAAAAAATTTCTGTGTACTAACTAAAACTTTTTTGTTTGTGTGTGTGTTTGTTTGGTTTTGGATGTAAGGTCTCACTGTAGCCCAGGCTGACCTGGAACTCACTCTGTAGTCCCAGGCTGGCCTCGAACTCAGGATAATCCTTTTATCTCTGCCTCCCAAGTGATGGATGGATTTAAAGCTTTTTAAAATATGGTGATTCTATTGCATTTTGCAGGCAAGCGCTTTAACCTCAGAGCCATCTCTCCAGCCCCATCCGTTACATTTTGAAAGCCTAGTTGCAAGAAACAGCAGATACATTGCTTCTTTTCCTTCTCTGTCCCTTCATGTCTGTGCTCACTGGCACCTTCCTCTGTGTGGGGTTACTTAGAAGTCATTCTGATCAGGTGTGTGCTTCTGCTGGCAGGGATCTGTAAGTCCTCAGAAGCAGGATGTTCTGGGGCTATGCAAGTGTGGACTGTGGGAAGAGTCTTTCTGGGAAGCTTCACACCTTCATCAGCTCACTACATCTTCTGTTTATCTTTCTTTTTCACTAGGAAAGCGAGCACTTGAAGAAGTTTCAGGTGACATGGGAACTGCACAACAAACACTTGTTTGAGAACCTGGTCTTTTCAGAGCCACTGCTGCAGAGCAGCTTGCCAGCACTGGTGTCACAGATCAGGTATTCTGTCCTGAGGTGTAGCAGCATGGTCCTCTCCTGCTATTTGGTGTGTGTGTCCACATATGGCAATTGTAAGAACAGTAACAGGTCCTAGGGCAGAAAGCTCAAAACCAAAGGAGCGCTACAGTTGAGCATTTTAAAGTTTATTTATTTAAAGATAGAGAGAGAGAAAGAGACAGATAGGGAGGGAGAGAGAATATGGGGACACCAGGGCCTTCTGCCACTGCAATCGAATTCCAGACAGATGCTCCATTTTGTATGTCTGGCTTTATGTGAGTACTTGGAAATTGAACTCCCCATCAGACTTTGCAAGCAAGTGCCTTTGGCAGCTGAGCTATCTCTCCAGCCCCAGTTGAACTTTTTACTAATAAAACAATATAAAAGCTGCTAAGATTTAACACTGTAATTCTTCATAAAAAAAAAAGCTACAGTAGACAAAAAGCTCTTAACAGGAAGGACTCAGCTAGTAGGGTTCATGCTGTGCCCATGGGAGTACAGGGGAAGTAAAGAAGGAAGCGCTCAGACCTGAGTATACTGGGCTCTCTTAGGCTTAGCTACATGTTGGCTTTCATCCTTGAGTCTGTCCTGGTGTAGAGTCCCATGATGCTGCTTCTCATTCACTATCTTCACAAGACCAGTACAAGTGCAGGAATCCCTGGTGGGCATTTGCTGGGGATGCACTGCAACAAGTGAGGGAATGCACACTGTATATATGTTTTCCCTGCAGTCCTCATGTTGAGTTAGAAAGCAGGCCTTCCCTTAATCTGATACTATTTAACAGAGCTAAGTGATCTTGAGCTCCCATAGTAACTGTTTGGTGCTTCTGCTCCTCATCTGTTTCTTACGTATAAGCACCAACAGCAGCCACCTTGATTTGGCCATACTAAAATAATAGAATACAACTTCTAGAGAAAGAACAACCTCAGAAGCAGTCAGGTAAAAGAGAATGACAGCAAAGGAGTTCAGGCCAAGATGTTTTGTGGAAGTGACATTATACTTGCAGGCTTTTTTTGTTTGTTTGTTTGTTTGTTTTTTGTTTTGTTTTTTCGAGGTAGGATCTCGCTCAAGCTCAGACTGACCTGGAATTCACTCTGTAGTCTCAGGCTGGCCTCGAACTCACAGCGATCCTCCTACCTTTGCCTCCTGAGTGTTGGGATTAAAGGCATGCGCCACCACACCTGGCTTGATACTTGCAGGTTTTACCTGACCCTTCCAACATACCTGGCTCTGCTCAACTTTTTAAAAGATTATAGAGTAAAATATAGATGTGGAAAGTGCAAGGTACATATATACAAAGCCGGGCGTGGTGGCGCACGCCTTTAATCCCAGCACTCGGGAGGCAGAGGTAGAAGGATTGCTATGAGTTCCAGGTCAGCCTGAACTAGAGCGAGACCCTACCTCAAAAAACAAAAAAGTACATATATACAGCATAGTAGATTATAAGACGACAGCTGCCTGTAGCTAGGACACCCAGGGTGTCGTCCTCAGAATCTACCCAGAACTGTCACTAAGCTCATGATTATCTTAACACCCAAACATTTCCATACAAACAAAACAAAACGTAACTTTCATATCCACAGATTGTCCTTTTTCATGGAAACTGATTTAGTTATTTTTGTTGTTAGCTTTCCAACACTGACAGAATGTCTGCAATTTCAACTTACAAGGAGGAAAGATTTATTTTGGCTCAGAGGATTTCAGACGATTTAGTACATCATGACAGAAGCACTTGGCAGAGGAAAGCTGTGGTGGCTGGGAAGCACAAAGAGGAAGGAGCCAGGGATGCAATACACCCTCAAAGGCACAACTCCAGTGGCCTCCTTCCATTACTTCCCAAAAGCCCATTAAGCTCTGGATCTATCCATAGATTAATGCATTGATGGGGTCAGAGCCCCCAAACACCTCACCTCTGAACACTTGCATTGGGAACTGAGCCTTCCACACAGGAGCTTTTGAGAGACATTTCTGATCCAAACCATAACAGTTTATTAAAAAGTTAAAAGTTCTTTTTTTAGCTGCTTTATTGAGATTATAATATATATATATATATATACTGTACAGTTCATACACTTAAAATATACCTTTCAGTGGCTTTTGGCATATTGCATTATTTCAAAATTTTTGATAAATTATGTGTAATATAAAGCCTATCATTTCAACCGTTTTGTGTATCTCACATGTGTGTGCAGATGCACACACCCCATTCACATGGATATGGAGACCAGAGAAGACTGTCAAATGATCTCTATCACTCTGCTTTATTTCCTTGAGACAGAATCTCTCAGTGGATCTGGAGCTGCAGTTTTCCAGTCAAAATTGTTCTACCCCTGTCAGCAGTGTGTGCTGGGGATTGAATTCAGTCAGGTGCTCTTACCCACTGAATCGTCTGCCCAGCCCCATTGTAATATTTTAACATATTATTTATGTATTTGCAAGCTGAGAGAGATAGACAGAGATAATTAGCATACCAGGTCCTCTTGCTCCTGCACACAAACTCAAGACATATGCATCATTTTGTGCAACTGGCTTTATGGTGGGGACTGGGGAATCAAACTCAGGTCATTAGGCTTTGCAGGCAATCACCTTGACTGCTAAGCCATCTCTCAATCCCTCATTGTAATATTTTAAGTGTATACTTCAAAGCATTAATTGCATTCATAATATTTATAACCATCACAGCTATGTATTTCCAAACATTTCTCAATCCCCCAAATAAAAACTCTGTAACCACCAAACAGTTCCTATTCCCTCTTCATGTGTTTTGAGTCTTTAATCTGTGGTTCTGCTCACTGCCATCACCCCATTTTCCAGCAGCTTATCTTTTTTGTTTGTTTGTTTGTTTTGGTCTTTCAAGATAGGGTCTCACTCTAGCTGTAGCTTGTAGCTAATCTTTTAAGGAAATGGACTATCTGTCCTGTACAAGTCCTGTGTATGAATGCTCACATGGTCTGTCATACCAACCACCAAAGCCATCTGCAGGATCTTATAGTCTATTCCTCTGTTCTTGGCTTAGTCTGTGTTTATAAGTGGGAATAGAGGTGTGCTTTCTCATGGTGGGAGTGGGAATAACCATGAAGAAGAAGGCGCTGGGTAGAAGAACTATTCAGGCATGTATTGAAAATCAGTTGATGAAAAATAAGGCTGGTGGCAATAGAAGTTGGGAGAAAAATTGTTTCAAGACTGTGGCAAGAAGCAACTCTTCTTGGAGCCTGGTATCACCATTAGCCCCAATGGACACCCATGTAACGTAGCTTTGAGAAGCTGGGAGACTTGTTTATGAATTCTTCATTTTATACAGTATTCACAAACACTATCCACCCAATGCTAGAGATGGGTAAATGGGGAAGTGGCAGCCATTTTTGGCCATTTTCATTTGTGACAGTTTTGATTTAAAATGATTTTGTTGCTTTTTATTATTATTAGGTTATTATGAATAAGGTTGTGAAAATAAGAGGTAGGCACTGTAAACAGTTCAGTGTTAGGACATTTTAAAATTTTTTCACTTATTTATTTACTTGAGAGAATCAGAGAATGGGCACACCAGGGCATGTTTCTCTGCAAATGAACTCCAGATGCATGTGCCACTTTGTGTATACAGCTTTACATGAGTACTAGGGTATCAGACCTGGGCTGTCAGGCTTTGCAAGCAAGTGCCTTTAATTGCTGATCCATCTCTCCAGCCCCTATAAGTAGGTAGGAGGATTGTTGTGAATTTGGGGCTGGCCTGGGCTACAGAGTGAGTTCCAGGTCAACCTGAGCTACAGTGAAACTCTGTTTCAAAAAAGTAAAAATAAACATGCTTGCAGTCATATCTTTTCTTGTATGTGAGCACATATCCATTTTAGAATGTGTGCACATGTGTTTATATGTAATTGTAATGCTTGTAGTGAGTACCTTTCCTATTTCTCATTATTACTGTTTCTAATGGGTCAGTATATATATATATATTTTTAAAAATATTTTATTTATTCATTTTCAAGCAGAGAGATACAGAGGGGGGGGAGGGAGAGAGAGCGAGCACCAGGGCCACCACCTTGTGGGTCTGGCTTATGTGGGTCCTGGGGAATTGAACCCAGGGCCTTAGGCACTGGAGGCAAGTGCCTTAACTGCTGAGCCATCTCTCCAGCCCGGGTCAGTATATATTAATAAGGAAAATCACATACAGCCCATTTGTAGCAGCCTTGGCTTTTTTAAGGCATTGTCATTCCTTAGTTTCTCTTTAGGAGCTGTCATCTCTGGACATCTCCTTTATGCAATTCTGTTCCGGGTACTGCTCTGTGTAACCCATTAAGTCCTCACAGCAGCCCTGCTGCTGTGGTGTGTAGCAGCATCTTTATGTTTTGTGGTAGGAATGACAGAGGTAGACAGCAGGAAGCGTGACTGTTACCTGGATAAGAGCCTTTGGCTCTGGCTGTTTCTTTGTGACAGGCCTTCTCCCTCCTAGGTTAGGAACCACCACCCACGACACCTGCAATGAGGACACATACAGCACCTTGCTGCAGAGGTACCAGCGTTCTGAGGAAGAGCTGCGCAAAGTTGCTGAGGAGTGGCTAGAGTGCCAGAAGAGGATTGACGCCTACGTGGATGAGCAGGTGAATGCTGCGTGAGAAGCATAGCCTGAGGTGCTAGGTTCCCCTCCGAGTGCCCTGGCAAGCCCTGGTAGAAACTGTAGCACCACAGACAACCGGGCCCAGCTCTTAGAAAAAGGAAATTAAAAAAAAAAAAAGGAAATTCCTTTCTTATGTAAAACTGAAGAATCCTTTAGGCATAGTATGTTCTGGCGTATGTTGCCTGCAATAGACATTGCCTTTGCTGCTGGTCTCCAGTGGAAATGGCATGTAAACATAGTACTGTGCACATTTTCTCTCTGGAGGAAAACAGTTTCATTTAAACGGTGAAGCTGGCCAGACGTGTGCACACCTTTAATCCCAGTACTCAGGAGGCAGAGGTAGGAGGATCACCGGGAGTTCAAGGTCAGCCTGAGACTACATAGTGAATTCCAGGCCAGCCTGGGCTAGAGTAAGACCCTACCTTGAAAACAAAACAAACAAACAAAAAAAAGAGGTAAAGTTGCTTTGAAAGAAAATAACAGCTGCAGAGATGGCTCCGTGGTTAAGGTGCTTGCCTGCAAAGCCTAACAACCCAGGTTCAATTCCTTTCTCTCTCTCTCTCTCTCTCTCTCTCTCTCTCTCTCTCTCTCTCTCTCTCTCTCTCTCTCTCTGTCTGTCTGTCTCTCTTTCTCCCTCTCTCTCCCTCTCTCCATCTCTCTCTGTCCTGCTTGCAAATAAATAAATTTTTTAAAATAATAAATAAATGGGGAAGTGGAATTGAGATTAAATTTATTTCTGTAAAATCACCTCCTAGTCACTTCTCAGCCTTTTGGCTCAGGTCAAGTGTTAAATCTTCTCCTATATCTTTATTTTTTTTCTTCACTAGACTGGAGAATAGAAGTCTTATTTTAATCCCCCAGACTCCTCCAGGTTGCTGTCCAAAGTTCCTGAACCAGTTTATACGGCCATGCAATAATTATCCTCTCACTATGCCCTCGCTCCCATGTCATTTACATTTACAAAGGTGAAACCATTCTTTTGGGTACCACAGCCAGGGGATGCATTCCTATTTGGATTCTCCTGAGAAGCCATAAGAAGTCAGAAAGCTATACTACAAAGTAGCATCCAAGGAGTCTGTTTCAGTTCTAGAATCTAGAAGTCTAAAAATCAAAGCTCTCTAGAAAGATCATCCTGCCTCTACCATCTCCTCTCAAATTTTAAAAATATCTTAAACCATTTTATTTATTTGTTTGAGGGTGGGCAGACAGAATGAGTTTGGGCATGCCAGGGCCTCTTGGCACTTCGTATAAACTCCGGACACATGCACTACCTTGTGCATCTGGCTTTACGGGGTACTGGGGAATCAAACCCAGGCCATTAGGTTTTGGGCTGTTATGATCAATGCCTTTTTTGAGAGTTGAGTTTTGGGGTGTCCAGGATTCTCATTAACTCTTAATAGCTTGTTAGTTAATTGCCTTAAATTTCCTGGAGATCATGGTATCTCCTATGGATGATAATAGTTTTATCCTCTTCTACATAAAGACTGTTCATGACTTTAGCTAGGACCTTCAAACCACTGTGAATAAAAGCATTGACAGCAGTACCTGTGTCTGGGTCTGGCTTCAGGAGAACTTTAGATGTCTAACCATGAAGTGTGATGGGTGTTTTTGTTTGTATGTTATTGTTAGTTTCCTTCCCTCCCCCCAGGTAGGGTCTTGCACTAGCCCAGGCTGACCTGGAATTCACTTTGTAGTTCGAAGATGGTGATCCTATTTCTGCCTCCCAAGTGCCACCATGCCTGGCTCAAAATGCTTTATTATTTTGAGAGTGTGTGGTTTATGTGTGTGCAGATGCATGCACCCCTGCCCATATGTCCTTCTCTATTGGTTCTCTCCCTTATTTTACTGAGTCTCTTGCTGAACCTGGAGGGCAACCCCTTCCTAGGCTGTGTGGTCAGTGAGCCCCTGTGATCTTCCTGTTTCTATCCCCTCAGCCCCTCAGTAGTTATAGGCACACAGCCATGTGCAGCTTTTCTACATGAAGGATGGGGATCAAACTCATGCTTTGGTAACAAGCACTCTTAACCCACTGAGCCACAGTCTCCTGCCACTGTAAACTCACTCCAGATACATTTGCCATTTTGTGCATCTAGCTTTATGTGTGTACTGAGGAATTTAACCTGGGCCAGTATGCTTTGCAAGCAAGTGCTTTTTGTCGCTGAGCCATCTCCCTAACCACCTAAAACTTTTTTTTTTTTTTGAGGTAGGATTGCTCTCTAACCCAGATTGACTTAGAATCCACTATGTAGTACCAGAGTGAACTCAAACTTGTGGCAATCCTCCTAAGTATGGAATTAAAGCATGCTCCACCATGCCCACCTCTACTTCAGCCTTTTTTATTTTTAAAAATAGTTTTAGGGCCAGGCGTGGTGGTGCATGCCTTTAATCCCGGCATTCAGGAGGCAGAGGCAGAATGATAGCTATGAATTTGAGGCCAGCCCAAGACCACAGAGTAAGTCCAGGTCACCCTGGGCTAGTGCAAGAACCTACCTCGAGGGGGAGGCGAAGGCTGGGTAGAGCACTTGCCTTTCACGTGCAAGATCCTGGGTTTATTTCCCTTAGTACCAAAGGAAAGAGAGGTACTAGGTTTCCTGATTTTGAGATATTATGGGCACTTGAGATTTAACTTTATCAGTTCATGATATGTTATTAATCTATTATTAGATGTAATATTCTGGTATTTTATTACTTACATATTTATATTCTGAGGTACAGTTGAGTTGACTTTTAGTCTTTGCAGTCTTTTCTATTTTGCACCAAGAATGAATTGAGAAATTTTTCAGTTTTCAAGAACAGTTTAAATTTTCTGACACGTAAGAATATGATACAATCTCCCATAAAATTTGGGGTCCTGATTCATATTTCAGGGATAACAAGGAGTATCAATCCTTCCCCCTTTCAATTTATATTACATTGGTTAGTCTGTTTCAGGTTTCATCTGCTTCTTGAGTTGCACTAGTTCTACACAGCAGTTTTTTCCTTTTGTTTGTTTGTTTGTTTGTTTGTTTGTTTGTTTTTGAGGTAGGGTCTCACTAGCCCAGGCTGACCTGAAACTTGTTCTGTAGCCCCAGGCTGGCCAAACTTGTAGCAATCCTCTTAACATCTGCCTCCCAAGTGCTGGGATTAAAGATATATGCCACACCCAGGACATCTTTTTTTTTTTTTTTTTTTTTTTTTTTTTTTTTTGTGTGTGTGTGTGTGTGTGTGTGTGTGTGTGTGTGTGTGTGTGCAGAAGCTGCACTAGATGAAGAACCACAAGTTCTTGTATCCAGAACTGAGAAGGTCATTTGCATAGATGGGATGGTCATGCTTCAGTATTCCTTGCTGGGCTGATAGCCTGTCACACCTAGGTAAATGTGCAGGAGAGCAAACACTTGCCTCACTTTGCACAGAAAATACCCTGCCTTCCATAGTAGGAAAGCCTTGAGGGACTGAAAGTACTTAGATTATTTTGGTTCAGTCAAGTAAGATACTGAGATGGGATAGCTGGTGATTTGTCTGTAGTACTTCACCTCTGTTTTGTTTACATAGGGTTGTTCTCTTATATATCATTTCTTCCTCTTTTTTTGAGGTGGTGTCTCACTAACACAGACTGACCTGGAACTCACTTCGTGGCCCTGACTGACCTTAAACTCATAGATGATCTCCCTACCTCAGCCTCCAAGTGCTGAGATTATAGACATGAGCCACCATGTCTAGTCCCGTGTATATCATTTTTGTCATTTAAAAATAATCTCCCCTCAGATGTTGTGTATAGTCATTGCTGACTAAGGTTTGTGTGTGTGGTGTGTGTTTGCACCCCTTTCTAGATGACAATGAAAACCAAACAGCGCATGTTAACAGAAGACTGGGAAATTTTTAAACAAAGACGATTCGTTGAAGAACAGGTAAGCTTGTTTTCAGGAGAGCAATCAAAGGAAATGTAAATCACTCTGGACAGAACAAGTAGCACCTGTGCACCTAGGCATGCTCTGTGTTTTCTTCTGACAGTGTTGGCACTGTTAAAGATTGATTTTAACCTCATGGTAAACTGGCTTTATGTGCCTATTTCCTGATCTTCATGCACTCCCTAAGGAAAACAAACCCACATTCATCAAGGGAACTTATTTAATGTGTAGCATCTCTGGGAGTTTTACAAACAGCTCCCCCAAGAGTAGGTGGTGCTGTAAGGAGCTCACTAACAGAGGATGCTGCACCATGAAATTTAGGCTATTCCTGAAGTCACAGAGCTGGGCTTGGTCCAGCTTACCCAGACAGCACCCAAGGCCATGCCTTTATTGTGTCTGCTGGCAGCTCTTTTTACCTCCTTCCTTGTCCCAGCAATTCCTCCTCTGGGCAGACTTGCCTTATACCCGCTGCCAGTGGAGTTCTGACAGAGCTCCCATAATTGGCCTCAGGGCCCTACCAACTCTTCCTGCTTTTCAAGCTCCTTTGTGAACTTCATTCCCTGGCTTTTCCTTAAATCATGGGAACTTGTCCCTTTCCCCTGTCTTGTTTAGGGTTGTTTTGGTTGGTTGCTTTATTTTGAGGTGCCAGCATCAAACCCAGGGCCTCATACATGACATGGTAGGCAAGTGTGGTACCTGCGAGCTACATCCCCAACCTGTCCTGTCTTGTTGAATGATTCTTCTAGCCACCACCTCTCCCATTGCCAGTGCTGGTCCAGATTCCATTCTCCTTTAAAGTCCAGATGCCTACTAGCTGATTGGGAGTTTGGGGCCACTTCCTAGAGTGCCAGGTCTAGCATTGCTCCTCCACATGCCAGTCTCCACTCACAGCTCATTACTGGTGCCTGGTGGTTACAGAGCATATAGCGGATAAAAGGAAGGCTCATGTCTGCAGGAATGCACATGATAATGTGTCTGGTTAATGAAAAATGTGATCCATGAATTGGAGGAAGTGTATTGTAAAATTAAGCCATTGTTTAATAATTTCCTCTAGTTAACCAATAAGAAAGTGGTTACTGGTGAGAACAACTTCACAGATACCATGAGGCACATGTTGTCTTCCCGGCTGAGTATGCCTGACTGCCCCAACTGCAACTACAGGAGAAGGTAAGCTGGTCTGTTTGGGGTGCTGCTACTGCCTTTGGCCCTCACTGAAACAGGCAGAGGTCTCATGAGCCCCAACCTTCAGAGTGCTTGGTGCCTCTGTGTTGGCCTTCTTGGTAACTGTCCTTAATTCCTGCTCAGATGTGCTTGTGATGACTGCAGCCTCTCACACATCCTCACTTGTGGTATCATGGACCCCCCCGTCACTGACGACATCCACATTCACCAGCTACCACTCCAAGTGGATTCTGCTCCCGACTATCTCTCTGAGATGCGCCCACCTAGTGTGTCATCAGCAAGCTCAGGGTCAGGTTCCAGCTCTCCCATCACAATTCAGCAACATCCCAGACTCATCCTCACAGACAATGGCTCTGCACCAACTTTGTAAGTTGTGACTTTGTAATGAATTCAGAAATTTAAGTATCAATAATGAGAAATATAGACAGTAATGTCTACAGAAGTATGGACACCATTATAATGCTTTTCTTGAAAAGAAAAGACTTTTCATTGTTATAAGTATCTTAAAACATGAAATCAGCAAACCCAAACTTTGACATTATTTCATTACCTGAAAAAAATATGGTAAATTTATGAATGTCAGTACAGAAAACAAACCAAAAAAAAAAAAAAAAATGTTGGTATGCAGGGAAGTGTCTCCTCAGGTCTGGCCCCATCTCCTCGTCTGTTGGGGGTGGCCAGTGCTGCTCATCCTCCTCATTGTCAGCCCAGTGCTCATGCTTGTTCCATGTCTTGCTAAGAACTCCAGTGATCACTTTAGCAAGCAATTGAAAAGTCTGTGTTTTTTGTATTCCTGTTATTAGAAGCTCAAGGGGGGTATGCAGCTTGCACCAATTCATACTTTAGGTAGCCCAAATTTCAAGTTGTAATCCTGCCATTTGTGAAGGCTTTATACTTAACTCCTGGAAGTGTTACATGTAAATATATGTGTGTTTCTTAGATAAATTGTGTTTCCGTTGTACACATGTTGTTGAGTTTGCAGCCGTTGAGAGCCCTGCAGAGGAGCCCGTTGTAAGGGGCTGCTTCCCTGCCCTTGGAGATGATTATCATGCCCTCCATTTGGATTTCTCATAGTGACTCTCATGCTTTTCTCTTTTCGGTTTCAGTTCTCAATTTGGACTGATTTTCAAACCTAAAATAGTTTATTTTTTTAATGGTGCTGGGGATAGAACCCAGGGCCTTGAACATACCACTATAGCACTATACCACTAAGTCTCACCTCAGCCCAAATCAAAGTAATTCTAAAGGGCTGGCCTGATTTTCTTGACTCAATTGAATAACATTAGGCTGCCGTCAGAAACCCTGTGCTCACAGGTCATGGGAGGGTTTCTCAAAAAACTAGCTGTTGTGTAGCTTGTAACAGAAGCCCACGGAAATTGAGCATACAGGATCTAATAAAAATTGAGAGGGCCCTCCAGGTTCATCAAACTGTCCTGCTTGTTGTCACAGTATCAGTTGTAGGCTCTGGTGTTTGGAACATGGGCTACAGTAGCCTTTCACCTAGGCAACCCAAGTCCTCCAAGCCTCTGGGCCTCCAACAATTTGTGGTTAGCATCCTGAAAACATATACCACTGTGATTTGTAAAAACCCCAAGGTTGTCCTTGGCCCGTATTACTTTCCCTTGTGCTATGTGGGGTGTTTTGTTTTGTCTTGTTTTGGTTTTGAGGTAGGGTCTCTCTCTTGCCCAGGCTGACCTGGAACTCACGATATAGTCCCAGGCTGGCCTCAAGCTCACAGCCATCCTTCTAGTTCAGCCTCCCAAATGCTGGGATTAAAGGTGTGCACCACCATGCCAGGCTCTCCTTGTGATGTTTTCTAAACCACAGAACAGTGTGGTTTCAGGCACTGTACACAGTGCTGTCTGGGCCTCACTAAGGATGAGGAAGCCTCCCATTATTATCTGAAGCTCAAGGCTGACATAATCACTTCAGAACCCTGTGGCAATGACAGCACTGCAGGAGGGACATTATGCCAGGCACACGCTATGGCACCCCAGGAAGCTAGTGCTCCCTCACCAGTGGATGTTTTTTGTCTCCCCTAGGTGAGTGTCAAGTTGGAATATAGTGTAGCAGGTTGATACTTATCTTGAAAATGGAAAGGACAGCTGAGCTGTATAATCCTGGAGGCATGATCACTGGTCCTTAGGATTGTGATCTTCCCAAGGTCATTGTATGCCGTGGTTGAGGACATATCCTGAGGTGATCATGCCTCGTCTCATGTAGTAGGAAATCACATCTTAAGTGGCCTTTTCAGGCTAAAGTCAAGAGATTGGTTTAATTCTTCTTAGTAAATATGCCATTTTTCGTAGTGCTTAGATATCATGTGAAAGCTAAGCTCAAGTACTTGAACAGAGCTAGCCACTTAGATTTTTTTGTTTTGTTTTGTTTTGTTTTTTCGAGGTAGAGTTTCGCTCTAGCCCAGGCTGACCTAGAATTCACTATGTAGTCTCAGGAAGGCCTTAAACTCATGGTGATCCTCCTACCTCTGATTCCTGGGTGCTGGGATTAAAGGTGTGCGCCACCATGCCCGTTTTTTTTTTGGGTTTTTTGTTTTGTTTTGTTTTGTTTTGGTAGATTTTTTAAAATTATTTTGTTACATAAGTACATTTGGAATTTTGTTCAACTAGATAGATACCTTCTGATATTAGTGACTATAAAATCAAACACTAAAGGTCTGAGGTTGTACCTTATAATTTTAATAAAAGATTATGTATACATGGGAGTGGCAGAAAACATAGTTTTACTCCAGGGCATTTCAAGTCAATGAAAGTCTTATGCCAGCTAATCTGATAAAATTTTTGTGGTTTCCTTAGTATTTCCACTCTTGAACATCTTCCCAATAAACAACATAGCTATTACTCATACAGGCATTTTCCTGTGTTCAGGTGAATAAGAGGTGTTAAGTAGCATGAGTGATACTTAGCACTCTTTCTGAACAGACTCATGATCTTAGAGGAGACGTCGTGCTCAGTGGGGACACCTCACTGTCCTCTCCAAGTGAAGGGCCTCAGTGACCATCTCTGCTTGCCTCAGTTGTAGTGATGATGAAGATGTGGCACCATTGTCAGCTAAGTTTGCTGATATTTATCCGTTGAGTAACTACGATGATACCAATGTGGTGGCCAACATGAACGGAATCCACAGCGAACTCAATGGTGGTGGGGAGAACATGGCCCTGAAAGATGAGGTATGGGTGTAACTTCTTCATAGTGCCAATAAATGACATAATATGGTGCTCTTGAAATTCAATCTTCATAGTCTTCTGATTTGGAAACATAAGCTAAGCAAGGCTGTCTTTAAAGTCCCCCCAGGTGAGCAGCACCAGTAGTAGTTCTTCAGATGCTGATGATGAAGAGGCAGATGGTGAGAGTAGTGGGGAGCCCCCAGGAGCCTCAAAAGAAGATGGGGCCCTAGGAAATAGTAGCCCCAGGACAGAGGATAGTAAAGTGGACAGTCTACCCCCATCCTATTCAGCTCAACAGGTAAGGTCTATGCTTTACACTTTCTGTTTTCTAGTGTATTTCTGTATATATTTCCTGTAAATAAGAGCATAGTTAAATATACAATTACTCTATTTTCAGCTGTTCTGAAGAGCAACAAGGTACACCTATAAAATACATAACTTGTACTTTGTTTTGTTTTTTCAAGGTGGCTTCTTACTCTAGCCCAGGCTGACCTGAATCTTACTCTTAGTTCCAGACTGGTCTTGAACTCATAGCAATTCTCCTACCTCTGCCTCCCAAGTGCTCGAATTAAAGGTGTGTGCCACCACACCCATCACAACTTAAACTTTAAAAAAAATTTTTTTAATTATTTATTTGCATGGAGAAAGAGAGTGAGAGAGAGTATGCTCGCTAGGGCTTCT
>PVHP010018097.1:0-33659 GCA_004024765.1 Zapus hudsonius | reverse complement strand
AGAGAGAGAGAGAGAGAGAGAGAGAGAGAGAGAGAGAGAGAGAGAGAGAGAGAGAGAGAGGGGAATGGGTGTGCCAGGGCCTTCTGCTGCTGCAAAGAAACTCCAGATGTTTGCATCACCTTGTGCATCTAGCTTTATGTGGGCACTGTGGAATCGAACCAGGGTCATCTGGGTTTGTAAACAATTGCCTTAACCATTGAGCATTTTCTCCAGCCCAAGGCAATTTCTAAGTAGAGAGTAGGAGTCCAAGATAATTTATCTTTAGTTAAAAGATCAGAGTAGGGCAGAGGATAGCTAGGAAAAGGTTGAGGGTGCTTCTTAAGTGAATGTGTTAGGGGTTCAAATATTAAGAGTAATTAACATATTCAATAGTATTTAAAAACCCAGTATGAAGGAAAACAGTGTCCCTTCAAATTTCTTATTCCTCAAGAAATACTGGTCAAATCAAAGGAATATTTAAAGAATGTTGAGGCTACAAAACACAGATAAAGACATACTCTACCCTAAGCATTGGCCACATTCACGTGTTTGTTAAAATTCTTCTAAGAATGTTGGTGCTTTTATTATTGCCTTGAATAGGCTCAGCAGAAGCTCAAAAGTAATTTTGTTTATTTTATGTTTATTTTTGTTTCTTGTGTGTATATGTGTATATAAGTGTTCATATGCATATGGATGTGTATGCACTTGTTTGTGGGGTGTATGTGCACATGTGTATGCCTGTTCATGGGTGAGAATACACATGTATATAAGGGCAGAAGTCAATATTAGGATTCCTCCTTAATTGCTTTACACCTTTTTTTTTTTTTGAGTCAGGGATGCTAATTTGGTTAGAATAACTACCCAGCAAGCTCGGGGAATCTTCCTGCCTCCACCCAGCTAGCTATGAGATTACAGGCCTATGGAGACTCCTAGAAAACACAGTATTGATGCAGCCATTTCCTCAGCCCAATTTTGTCAGATTTCAATGAGAGATAACTTTATTTTATGTCTTGCAATCTTTACGAAAGTTGTAATTTTAATCATGATTTTCTTAGAGAAATAGAACTAAATATACTATATATTCATCACACACACACACACACATGAGTTTCTGAGTTTCAATGGGTTAATGCATATTTTCTACCTCATAGTGATCTGAAAAATGTACACATTCCACAAAAACCATACTTGAGTTTTGAGTATTGATATTCTCTCTGGCAAGTAAAATGTCATGTGAGGTTCTTCTCATGATCCTGGCAGTGGCTGTGCGTCACAGCTCTGAGTCAGTCACACACCCACCTTATACTGAACTACACGGCCAGATGGCTTGCAAGTATTTAACAAATTGCACACAATATTTGACACTTAATTATAAAATTGGCTTTGTGTTAGGTGACTTTGTGTAACTGTGAGCTTAGTGGTAAATATTCTGAGCTCATTTATGGGAGGCCTGGCTAAATTAGGATATGTGGTAGGTCAGGTGTGTTTAAATATATGTTCTATATATATATAAGTTAAATTATATATATATATATATATATATATATGTATATATATACATAAAACCTATGATGGACTAGTTGGGATGTCATGTTATCAGAAGTCAAGAACATTGTATATATAAACATAAACACTCACATATGCACATATGCATAAATAATGCAAGGTGCTAGCTCACACAACTTTAGGTTCTGAAAAAGTCTTATGACTTGCAGTGAGCAAGCTGAAAACCCAGGGAAGCCCATGAAGTAAGTTTCTATCCAAGACTCAAGGCATGAAGACTCAGGGAACCCAGGGAACCCAGACTGATAGCATCAGAAGGCCAAGCTCAAGGGGTTAAGGGTCTAATTACCCTCATATTCAAACTTTGTGTTCCATTCTGGTCCCCAGTAGGTTGGATAAGGCCACTGCATTAAGGAGGGCAATCTGTTTTGCTAGTTAGCAGTTGAAATACTAGTGACTTCTAGAAACATCCTAACAGACCCTTCCAAAATTCTGTTGAATATATGAAATGAAAGCACCCCTGTCAAATTGACAAACAAAATTAATCCTCACACTTGGAGAAAAAATTTATTTTTAATTTCCATGATAAATTATTTCTCTGATTTTTAAATAACACAATAACTAGAGGTATGAATAAAATATATTTAACTCAGATTTAAACTAAGTATTAAAGAAATGAATAATATTTTTAAAGATTTAGATTTAAACCCTCCTGTCTATTATCTTTTAATCTCTTCTGAGAAATATTATATATTAAAAGAAATGTCAAGTTGGGTCTACTTAAGTAGAGTATTAAATGATTAAATATCTTAAATTTGTTTATAGTATTTAAAAAAATAATAAAGACATTTATTTCACTTCACTCACAGATGGGCTTGGTACTGAGCACATGTCCCTGATCTCAACACGCCTTCTGCCTTATCTGGAGTAATTTTCTTTTGACTCGTTGATGCATGTAAACTTTGTGGTGCATTGGAATTTTTGCTGGGCGTTATCTAAATTCTACCCCCCATATCACCCCGTTACACATGCTTGTTCATGCCTGACTCTCTAATATAAAATTTTTGAAATATAATGAAAATAAAATTAACTGTTGTATTATCCAAAGAGAAAATATTACACATATAAGGATTACATTAAGTTCTTAAGATGCCCACTGTCCACAGAGTTTTGCCCTATTTTTTCTAAAGAAGAGAGAATTTTATACCTATCACCTTAAGGATTATTTGTACTAAGTTTTACAAATATTTTTATTTATTTATTTTCTAGCAGAGGGGGTTGGGAAGATGGACATGCCAGAGCATAGTGGCATTGCAAACAAACCCCAGATGCATGTGCCAGTTTGTGCATCCGGCTTTATGTGGGCACTGGGGCATTGAACTCAGGTTGTTAGGCTTTACAGACAAGTGCCTTAACTGCTGAGCCATCTCCCCAACCCCTGTATTACGTTTTAAACTATAAAAATGAGCATATTTCATTGAAATGAGCAAGTTATTTTAAAGGTTTTTTTTATCATAACAATGATTTGCTTAATACATACTTGTAAGTTGGGCACATTTAAACAGCGTGATATTTTGAGACTCATTAGCATCTCTGTAAGATTCATGAACACAACATTCCACAGTTTAAAAATATATATGTATGTAGATTCATGTAGGCTTTATTATTATACCTTTATAGTGGAACTAGTCCCAAGATGGGTAAAAGAAGATGGCATCCAAAGCAATAATAACTTAGCTCAGATGAGTACTCTGTATACAGGACGCCTGTAGCTTTGTGATCTTTATGGGTAAAATTCTAAGGAAAATAGTTTTGTTGTACACAACTTTGCACATGCCATGGTAAACTGCAATTACTCTTGCTGGGAAGATAGTAGTGAACATGGAAACTATCTTGAACTTGAGAGCCTAGAATACAAAGAGCACTGACTTAATCCTAATGGGTGACATTTGGGTTGGCAGGATAAATATTACCAAATAGTTCACATGTCTAAAGAAAGCTGAAAGTTGAAATTTGTTTGTGAAGTCCATTTTTATATGCTGAGAAATAATTCAAAATATGAAAGTGAAAACTTTCTCTGAGCTAAATATAGTCTGCCAAACACAACATGCCAGGCTATTCACAAAATTTATATGAGAAGGATGGATTCTGACTTCTAACCTAATTCCATTACTAACTGGTAATCCGGATCCTTAAATAATGCCTCTAGGTCTAGGGTTTAATTGAGAAGTTAATAACCCCTCGAACATATCTATCAAATCCCCATTGTGTGCCAGGCATTATGGTGAGTAAGTGTTAAGTAACTCATCCTGATTGGTCTTCCCAACTCTGCAGGTTCCATATTCATAACTTCTGGTGTGAAAACTGACTCAGAGGTACAGGATAAGCCCAAGCTCACCAAGCTAGCAAAGGAAGCAAGGGAACACAGGAAGGACGCAGGAAGGACACGGCTGCCCATCACGGCTGCTTGTAGATGGGCAGCTCTGGTCCTGAGGACAGTGTGTAATTTCTCTCAAAGTTCTACATGTGATGAGTGCTGGGCACTAGCTGCATATTCCTCCACATCCAAACTAGGTCTTTGCCATCAAACTAGATTGCTTTGAATTCTTAAGTGTTTAGTCCCTGGGTTCAGTTATTGCAGTGGATTGGATCAAATGCAATAAGGTGTCTCATTCTGTCTCCCTCCGTCTTTATTTAATCAGTGTGTCAGTGGGGCATGAAGCAATTTTCTCAAGAAAGCTGACAAAAAATTTTGTGGTTATATGTTCCTTTAGAAATCTTCCTTTTTAATATTTTATTTATTAGCAAGTGGAGAGATACAGAGTGAGTATGGGCGTACCAGGGCCTCCAGCCACTGCACCGATCGATCTCCAGATGCATGTGTCACTGTGTGCATCTGGCTCATGTGAGTCCTGGGAAATTGAACCAAGGGCCTTAACCACTGAGCAATCTCCCCAGCCTGAGAAATCTTTTCTTTTAAAACAGTTTCATGAACATATTTTTTTCCTGATGTATTTCTTAAATTTTCTGTTTATACATCAAAAAGAATCTCATTAGGCATATTTCTTCCTCGCACTTCAAAGATATAAGAGGAAGATATCGGTTTACTTACACACTTCCAAAACTACCCCACAAATCTTAAAGATCTTTGTGGATTTATCCCCAGGGCCTCATAAAAGGACATGACTCTTTACCTCAGAATGGTGATCCCAGGTTCAGAGTCTGTAATAAACTGCAAGAATCATGATTGTGCTGCTGTGAAATGCCACATCGCACTTCACCATTTTTCTGAGTCTTTCCCCTTAAAATATGTTTACAAAAGTGGGAAATTCTAAAGCTGCTTCTTTTCACAACTGTCTTCTTTATGTTCTTCTTGAGAGACATGATTTAACATTTCTTTATGATCAAAGCCCAAGTCTTAATGCTCACCCACAGGCTCCAGCCTTTTAGCTTGGTCGGCCCAGAGGCTGGAAGTGAGAATGAGTTTTAATGAAGTGAAAATGACCTCTGGCTATTTGTCACACAGTTATGAGGTCCTAGGAGTTGATGAGGAGTTCAAATTCCCTGCATGGCTCTGGGAATCCCAGAGAACTCCCAATGTTCCAGGACCACATTTCTGCTGCTGTTGTGGCAACTTCAAGCTGTATTACTCTCTATAATTACAGGAATAATTAGTTTCTTCAAAACACCTAATTTTAAAAACGAGGGCACTTTTTTTTCTGTTGTAGAGTAGCATTTTATTTTATAATTTACTGTATACATATTATCTGAAGAGAATTTAGAAAAATACTCAAATTCTATCTTGACTCATTTCTTTATCACTACCATTTATATTTTCTAAAACAGGAACTGTCTTTATATAGTCAAGCATCTTTGCATATTTTCATTCCTAAAAATGCCATTGAAGAAAATTAGACCATCATAAATAAAAGTGGCCAGAATTATCTTAGATTATGCAGACAGACAACTCTCATAGTAACTAAAGGATAACTTACCAATTAATAGGGAATAAGAAATAGGGACTTATTTAAGTATGAGACTTATTGGTTATGTTATTTGAAACATTGCTGTCGTGAAATTTAAGTCATAGGTTAAAATCTGGAAATGAGCCAATTAATGTTCTTTCATAGTAAAGCAAGAGATTTTAATTTCGGTATAGAAGGCTACATATAAACTACTGTTGACAAATAGGATTGAGTTAAACCATAGAGTGAAATGATGGTGACCTTCCAGCATTGGTATCTTCCAGTCATACAGTTATGAGAACTGAGATTTGGGTCATCTGACCTAGTCTCTCTCTATAACTTTTTGTTTTCTTTTTGAGTAAGGCAGAATAGATTTATTGTGAAAAAGATGGAAAAGCCTCAAAGCATCAAGGCAAGTATGCTTAGAATTTTGGCCAGCATCCAAAGAAGAGAAAGAAAGGAAAAGGAAGGCTTTCTAAGTTAGAAGGAACTCAGAGAAGCAAGATGGCTCAGCATTGCTTCTAGAGAGGGCCCCCTCCCCCTGTGGGAACAAGTGCGTAATTCCAACAAGGTGTCAGATATTCCTCCCACCTCCATAGCATGTCCTTAGGTGATGGTGGGTCACCTGGCCTGGCCGAGTGACAACAGGCTCATTTGGATTAATTTAAGGGAGGTGTGGTAGTTTAAATGGATGCCCGCCCCCAATGGATTCCGGGAGCTTCATTCAAGGCTTGTCTCCTGGCTGGAGGAGGTGTCACTGTGGGTGGATTTTAGGACACAGCCCTAAGGTGTTACTGGGGGTGGGTCTGGATTTCCAGCTTAAGGTATACAGAGAGCAGCCTGAGCTCTATGGGAGTTCCCTGCTGTTTGTGTGTGTGGTGCTAGTAATGGTCTCTCTCTCTCTCTCTCTCTCTCTCTCTCTCTCTCTCTCTCTCTCTCTCTCTCTCTCTCTCTCTTTCTCTCTCTCTCTCTCTCTCTCTCTCTCTCTGCTGGATCTGTAAAAAGGAGTCAGTTTTTTTTCTGCCATAATGGAACTGTGACAAGTTTCAGGCAAGTGCACAGATTCCAGGCCTGACCTCCTTCCCCCTGAGTGGGAAGAGCTAAAACTGATTGGTCAGGTATGGACCAACCAGCTGTCTGTCTGGCTTACCTGTCCCAGGTCTTAAAAAGCCACTGAAACAAAGTCTGGTCTTTTCCCTCCACATGGCTTCCTAGGAGGAGGTCTTCTAAATCTATAGGCCTTAGGACAGTAAGTAAGTAAGTAAGTAAGTAAGTAAGTAAGTAAGTAAGTAAGTAAGTAAGTAAGGCTCAAGATTTTCTCACATGAACCTTTTCCTCATGTTGGGAGCCCTCTGTTATTTTTCCTTCTTCTGCTTGTTTAGCTGAACAGCATAGATTTTGGCTAAATCCTCTCCCATGTGCTCTATTCACACTGGTGGCTGGAGATCTCTGTAACTTCCCATTTTCTTTTGAATAAAGTCTCCCACTATATCTTATCCTCTGGTGGTCTATAATTTTAATTTTCTAACTTTATAGACAAGAATTCCAGTTCTCCTTAAGTTTTGAGGTGCATTGGAATTTGCTAGGTACTAAGTTCTAATCCCTAGCTCTGCTGCTACAGAACTTCCCCTGAATCTGTAAACATCAATAAATACCATTTCTCTTATAAACTGTGCCTGGTTCGGAGATTCACCCCAGTAGCATGAACTGTCTATGACTTTAGGTAGCTTAGAATGTCATTTCTCCAACCTAGGTCTAGAGGTAAAACTCAAATTAGCTTTTCCTCAGCAAAGGCTCTGAGCATTCCATCCTCCTCGCTTTCACAAGCCATTTATAATCTTACATAGGGCGATGATGATGTTTTGCTTTCTGTTATTATTGGCAAATCAGGTGGTAGTGTCCATCCTTGAGGTCCTCCAAGTCTGCCTAACTGCAACCCCTCTCAAGAGTTGGGACTGGGTCTGGAGAGATGGCTCAGCAGTTAAGGCATTTGCCTGCAAAGCCAAAGGACCCAAGTTCAATTCCCAGTCCCCATGTAAAGCCAGATGCACAAGGTGGCACATGTGTCTGGAGTTTGTTTGCAGTGGCCAGAGTCCCTGGTGCACCCATTCTCTCTGTCTGCCTGTTTGCCTGCCTCTCTCTCTCTCTCTCTCTCTCTCTCTCTCTTTCTCTCATAAATAAAATATATTTTTAAAAAGAGTTGGGACTGTAAAATCACTTAGGGAATGGATGCTGACTTAATCTAGATACTTTTAGCTGAAATGGGATGTACTGGAGTCTAGGGTCCCTTCTCATGGTGACTAGGTCCAAGATAGGCAGAGTTAGACTGTCATAGGCCCATCTGAAGGTAGACACTGACTATGAGAGACATAAAATTATACAAAGTCCAAAGAGTAATAGAATTGCTACTAGGGTTTTAATAGCTATAACCCATTTTCACCATGACAATCCAGGAATCCAATTTGTTAAAAATGGATGGTGCCTGGCAGGACTTGAATCTGATTTTGTAAAACAAAGCAGACACTAGTAGAATTATTGGGAATATACATGCACATGACATTTTTTAAATTTTTTTACAGCTGGGGGAGTCTTTTAATCTGCCCATACACAGAGTCAAATAAAGCTTAGTCTAGTTTTCTTTTTCTGGTTGTTTGATTGTTTATAGTATGAAAAATATCATTTTATTCTTTGCTTACACTCTCCTGCTTGGTGTTTAAGACCAAGTAGGTAACCAAATTTTAACCGTATTTTTAAGGTCAGTTGAGGCTCCTCAGGAGCGACATTAAGGCACCTGAGAGGAGCCACCTTGTGGCTCCTTTAATCTTTTCTATCATTTGTGCCATATGCTGGGATGGTCAAGGTCTAGCTCCCCATGAGGCATTCCTCAGAAACATTGAGCGTCAGCTGATTGTGGTGGCATACCTCATTGGTCCCAGCACTACTGAGACAGAGGTAGGAGGATCGCCACGAGTTTGAGGCCACCCTGAGACTACATAGTGAATTCCAGGTCAGCCTGGGCTAAAGCAAGACCCTACCTTGAAAAATAAGAACACAAACAAACAAACAAAATTCACCAAAAGAAATACTGAGTGTCTTTTCCTTTGTTTGAACCCTCCTCCTGCAGAGTGTGCCCTGGCTAGAGCTCAAGGTCTGGGTCTCCCTGGTCCCTCTGATCCAGATGGGAAGTGGCTCACCAGAGACACAGCACCATTGATCACCGATGAGGGTTGGGAGTCAGTTTGACAATGGGGGCAGGGACCAAAATATCAGTTGTCCTTTTTGCCTCCACATTTTCACTGGCTTTGGTTTTCAAGTAGAATTATGAACAACCAAGAAGGTCAGTTATACCAGTGTTGAGCAAAAACATGGACACCCGGTGCCACATTTGATCATCTTTGTCTTTAGCAAAGCAGACATTAAAAGAGGCAATAAAAGCTTAAACTGTCAGTGATGTCATTTCCCCAACATTTACCTTAAGTTTCCTGGTGACATTGTATACAGCCCATAAGCATTATTTAACTAAAATAAGTGTATATTTTATAAAAATATAGGAAGGCATATCTGAAACACAGACAGCATGCATGTATTATCATTCAATACCTAACATTAGGCATCATTAAATGCCTAACTGTTATAAGCACAGGAAAAACATTTTAATAGCCCTGGAGTCAATTTAAGAAAAGTAATTTAAACAATTTAATAAAGATTGCATCTTAATACAATAAGCACCCAGGCATTTCTTTTATTAAAAAAAAAAGAAAACATTTACTTTTTACTTGGGCTTGTCAGTCAAAGCAAGATGCATCTCTTTTATTTTTTTTTCTCTTTTTTTTTTATTGTCCATAATGAGTTACAACATTTAGTGGGCAAACAATGAGTTGTTCTCCCCAATTCCCCGCTGCCCTCCCCTACCCCCTCCACTGGATAACCTCCTCCATAGGTCGTCTGGATCAGTCCTTGTGACAGGGGACCATGGATTGCCTAGTATTCAGCCAGGTTCTCCTGGCCATGCCTCTGGATAATCTGTTTAATTTTTAAAATTTTAATAAATTCATTTGTTTACCTCTCTCATGCTCTCTCTCTCTCTCTCTCTCTCTCTCTCTCTCTCTCTCTCTCTCTTTCTCTCTCTCTCTCTGTACATGAGAGAGACATGATTAACATGTGGAAGTCAGAGGATACCTTTAAGTGTTTGTGATTTTTCCATTATCATACACTTTGAAAACTACAAACATGCCACTTTTCATCTAGGATACTGGGGAGTTGACTTCAGGCCTACAGGCTTTACAAGGCCTTTAAAGATTAAGCCATTTCCTCAGCCTTAGCATCTTGTTTTAAAACTTGTTTCTTTAAATTGGACAGAATACAAACCTTCAAAAATCTGTCTTAAAAGAGGAGAGAAGAGTGAGACAAAAAAAAATCCTTAGATTTTTATAGGTGGAATCAGCTTGATCAGATTTTGAATGTTGCTGTTTGTTGGAATTATATTACTGTGATTTTTACTGTGAAAAGGAAATTCAATATAAAGATCTTTGACAAGTGTATATAATAAAGCTCTTAAATTAAAAATACTTCTGTGAAAGAAGTATCTCTAACCAAAAAAAAACCCTTTTACTTAGAGGAATTTTGCTTAAAATAGTTATTTCATGTCTCATTGTTTAGTTACCCACAACTATCTAAAATTTAAATAAAATTAATTAAATGTTTTAGAAACTGTTTTGGAAGGAAATAATCTTTGCAATGTTAACTTATATAGCTTAATAAAACTTTTATCACAAGTAGCATTTTAAACTTTTATGAAACAATAAACACAAATATCAGGCCTTTTAATATATCCCCAATGCTTGCATTCACGTCCATTCACATCTTAAGATGGCATACGAATATATAAGAGAAAAATAAATAAAAAATAAGTGAGAAATGAAAATTAAAATGATAATAGCACACAATAGAAATGAAAAAAATACTGATGTAGCTAGGAATTGTGTTATTTATTTGGGAATTTTAGGAGGCAGACTGAGTTTTGCTGTGTTATTTTAACATATGAGTAGCACATGGTCACGTGACCCCACCTGACACAGTGACAATAGCATTTCTTAAAGGCTGCTCTTTGTTCTCTTTGGAAGGTACAGGGTCACCTCTTGGGGAATCCATTACACTGTCTGATTCTGTTTTATCTCCAGTTGATTCTTGATACCTTTAGCCCGCGACACTTATGTTAGTGGCTGGTCATCTCTCTGGAGCCACAGCTGAGTCTGTGAGGCATGAGGAATCCAGGACTGGCATAGCTATTTATTTTAGGAAGTTTTAGGAACCATTTTTGGTAGTCAAAGTAAAATAGCAGTAGGCCTAGCATGACGGACATCTTGCTAGGTTGTGTCTAGGCACAGAGGTCGTTTGTATTGTGACCTTGCCTTAGAACGAAGATCAGTTGCTTTTATCTTATTTTAATCTTTTAAAATAAATTCTGGATGTTAAACTAGTTTTTACTCCAATGTGGTATAAATTTCTGATAGGTCTGTGCTACAGTTACCTTCATGTTACTAGGATAAAACACCTAACTAAAAGCAGCTGATAGGAGAAAAGGCATTATTTTGGCAGAGAATCTCCAGGGGAAATATCATGATGGCAGGGAAAGCAGAAGTGGGCATCACCCCTGCCACAGAAAGTGGAAAACAGCAGCGGAAGAGTGAGCTAAACCCCTAAATCCTCCAACTTCCACCTTTCAAATTGCTGCCAATTATGGACTGACCCTTCAGGATACATACGTTTATAGGGGATATATGATTCAAGAAAAGCATCACAGTACATTGTCCAGAAAGAGAGAGAGAGAGAGAGAGAGAGAGAGAGAGAGAGAGAGAGAGAGAGACAGAGAGAGACAGAGAGAGACAGAGAGACAGAGAGACAGAGACAAGACAGAGAGATGGAGAGAGAACACATTCCATTTTGTGTTTTATCCTTATTGTGATGAGGCCATGCTATCTCACAGGCATCTCCATGAACAAAGGCTGCATTGAGATCATCTATAAATTACTCGGGAGGGGAACCAAAGGCAGTTGGTCATGATATTCAAACTTCCCTATGCCATCCTTCCACGTGTGACCTTGGATAAGGTAGAAGCAGCTCTGGACGGTTTATTCAACTTCCCTGCCCTTTGGCCCTGTAGTACCCGATGTGATGGGGTTTATTCACGTCATCAGTTTCCAACTGGGAATTCTCATTTTATTTTAGACCTCCCCAGAAAGAAGCTGAACTGAAATTGCTTTGGCTCTAATACCATCTACCCCTCTGACGTGTTTCCCGAGAATCAGTTTATGCCCTGCGTTTTATCTTAAAATTGGTACCCACGTCACAATGACTTCCCCTTTTGAAGGTCCCCCCCAGGTAGTGTCTGTCTCCTGTCCATTTTAACTATCTTCCTTTGACTCATTCCCATGTTTCTATATTTCCTCTGGGCTTTGTTTCCTTCTAGGACCCAGTGGTAGTTTGAATGGAAATTGGTCCTCATTACTTCATGTGCTTGTGATTAAGCCTCATCTTCACTCCCAGTTGGTAGAGACTTTGGGAGGGAGAGTTTTTCTGGAGAAGATGTGTCCTTGGGGGTGGGTGGGTGGTTTACTCGCTCAGCTCCAAGCCCATGTGCCTTCTGGTTCCCAGGACAAAGCCCCTGACCAAAAGCAGCTGATGGGAGGAAGGGGTTTACTTTGGTTTATAGCCTGCGGGGAAGCTTCATGATGTCAGGAACAGAGGCTGGACGTCACCTCCTTGGCACAGAAGGCAGAAAGCAGCAGGAAAGGGGGAGCTGGCTATGGCACCCTCAAGCCCCCCTCAGCAACACACCTCCTCCAGCAAGGCTACACCTCCCAATTGCCACCAGCTGGGGGCCAAGCATTCAAAACACATGACTTTATGGGGCACATCTCATTTGAACTACCACTATTTCCACCCAAATCTGTGACTGTCAACAACCTCATGTTACTGTTGCTCTTCCTGTCATGATTTTCCTGCCAAGATAAAACTTCCTCTTGGGACTGTTAGAAAAAAAAAAAAAAAAAAAAAGCAAAACATCTATTCCCACAGCAAGGCAGATAACCTAGAGAAGGAAAATGAAGAGGCACCAAGGGTGCCCAAAATTGTCCAAAACACAAATTTAGAGACTTTTACAAATGTAATAACTATGGAAAATTTGAATTCACCCACTATGACTCAGGGAAACTTGTGGAAGAGGGAAGAGGGGGCGGAAAGAATGTAGGAGTCATGGGGGGGGGGAGAATAACTAATGCATAAAAGGGAATGCCATCATGGATTAAATGGCTTTAGCTAATAACCTATGATACTGAGCATATTGTTGTGTAAATATAATTTTAAGCCAATAAAAACGTTTAAAAATGAAAAAAGTTTCCTTCTGTAAGCTGCTTTTGGCTAGGCCTTTCATTCAGCCAAGAGAAGGTAACTGCTGCAGAACTCATCTTATTGTTTAAGCTCTTTTTTGTCCCCATAACCTACCTACTTTCCTGGAATCATATAATGTATATATAATCTTCACCTTTCAGAAACCCTGTGCAGCTAATCCTGACCTTCTGCAGCCTGCTTCACATTCTCTGCTCATCCTCATCTTTCCTTTTTCCATTTCAGAAAAACCCAGCTTTTTTACATTAGGACGAAACCACGTCATCCCCAAATCCTTTCTTACCAAACCTATATCCTCATGCTTATTGTACTTCTTGACATAGGTCTTCTTCTTACTTACAGGTCCCTTTAATTTCCTTTCTGTCCAATTAAAACGGTTCCTTACAAAGTTTTAGTCACTCTAGCATTTATCACCTCTTGTTATTAAAATTTTTCTTCTATTATTTTGATGTCATCAAGCAGTTCCTTTAAAGAAATGCTCCTATCTTTCAATTATAGGGGAAGATGGCAAAGGGGACACATAGAATCAACCAACTCAGGAAAGGGCATCTTTCTTCTTGAATCTGTTAGAAATATTATAAGCACCATTGATCCATTTTTAATGCAGCCCAAGAAAACCATAGAGTTGATTCTAAAGTCTACCCAACGTACACATAATAGACTTTGCCACCTGTAGGCTTCTGAACAATTTCCCCCCCCATTTGAAATCCATTGCATTTATCTGAAACATGTCTCCAAAGCAAACGACCTAACAGAAGTGATAAAAATAAAGGAAAATAAATTCCACACACAAATTAATATGAAAAACCAGAGACTTCAGAAATGGGAATGGCGAAGGCAGAAGAAGAGGCAGGATTCCCCATCCGTTATTGTTTCCCAAGCCTGGGGCCACAGAGACACCGTGGAAGCAGCCCACATGGATCCAGCATGCCCTGGTGAGGGATGCCTGACGATGGAGCTTGAGGAGATGCAGCAGCCTTTATTCTGTCACCCCATCACCCCGAATGTGCCAGGTAGCCCGTTACATTTTGATTTTCAGTGACAGTTGCCTGAAGACTGTCCTCTTCCTTCTCATTGACTTTACATGGTGCCATAAACATGAGTCCACATGGCCTCTCCCGGGCACAGTGGGCCCTGTCTGCAGCCAGAAGTGTCTGCCTTTCTGTCCCAGCACAGGGCAGGGGAGAGGGCCCAGGGGCTGGTTATACTGTTATCTACAGGAGTTTTCAAGCAGCTGCCTTGTCCTTGTGTCTCCACATTATATCATCTCTGCCACCTAGGATAGTAGACAAGAAAGGAGAGAGGGGAACATGCAGTTAAAATGGTCAAGGGCAATCTTCCATTTGAATCCCTCATTGGTTTTAATGCTGATGAGAAGAAGTAGGCTTTCCCTGGATCGACTTGACCTCATGTGAAGGCAGTCAGTCTAGTCCTTTGGGACTCAAGCAGGTAAATAAAAAAGTTAACCCTGATTTCACAGCTCAATAGTGTTGTATGGTATTTTTGTGCATGTGCCTGTGGACGGTGGCATCATGCCCCTAGCTCCAGGCTGGCACACAGGGTGCAAGACAGCTCTTCTGGTCATGGTTTTAGTTGGTTAGCTTACTAGCATGAATGCTTATGCCCTGTGTTTTATCTTAAAATTAGTACCCACATCACAATGGCTTCCCATTTTCAAGGTCCTTTTTTTCCCCACTGACATGGAACAGGCTTTCGCTATTTTGTTCTCCTCAATCCCCTAAATCATAGTTGTCATTCTGGTTCTGAAAGAAAGAGTGTGGTGGGAAAGAAGGATCTGGTTACCCAGGAGGAAGATTCTTGACTTAGTGTCCTTTTTATTCCCAAAGTGGTTAGAAGAAACCAAAACAGGAAGGGTGTTACATGTTCACTCCACAAAAAGCAGGGAGGATTTGCCTTAGAAAATTAGTAGTAACTGTGGGCAGAGCTGAGTGTTACTTGGAACATTGGACCAGAAGGACATAACAGAAAAGCAAGGGGTTTTAGACACACTAGTATGGCTGACTCACCTCAAAGCATCTCTGTGGGACTACAATGATGTTGTAGGATTTCATACTGTCAAGTTCTTTGTCTCCTGACGATGAAAAATTAGACATATGGAAAAAGAGGAATAAGGAAAGGGGAATTTGTTGAGAAAACAAAATGAAAAAGCCCTAAGGAATCAGGACAAATACACTTCGGATTTCAGTGTCATTCAAAGTAGAGGAAAGAAATGGGGAAATATTACTCTTTCTGAGTTAGAAGGTTCTCTGAGAAGTTAGGCTCTGCAGTTACGGTTTGTAAACCACTGCTAAATCTATTATTTAACAGTGGATTCAGGTCACCCAAGACCTCCTCACCTCTTCTATGGTAGGCTGATGCCTCTCATGGGAAGCGTGTTTGATTATGGAGATGTCTATACAGCCTAGTGATGTCCCCTAGAATCAATTCCTGCAAAGTTTTCCCCATTATCTGTATGACTGATTGTTGGGTCCTAAATGAAATTAACTTATTAGTAATTCTTTCAACCATTATGTGAATGATGTAATTCAAAAGCCTATTGTGATGTCAGTCACATTTCCCTAAAACATGCTAGAGTTCACTGACATATCTTTAAATAAAACACCAAAGGGGCCCCAATGCTCCATACATGTTATCACATTTTTATGATGTAACCACATATGTCTACCACCAAATTTTCAGTGTGTGATCTTAGTGAAAATTATATGATTTAATTTATGGATGATGGAGTATATCTATGTGATTTTTTTGTGACCAGATAATCAAAAAGTATTCTTGTGTTTTGCACACTTATTGGCTTCTTTATCTTTGTTCTTATTTTCCACTCACTTTCTTTGTGTATGCATTATGAAAATATACTAATTGAAAATAAAGTAATTTGTGTAATAATAGAAGTGTTTCAGGTTTCAATACTACTTGGTTCATTCATAAATTATGTCTACATATAAACTTGTCAATTCAGGAGACAAATTACTTAACAATCAATCCTTAAACTTAATTTAAATTTTTGAGTGATCTCAAAATATGGATGAGATTCAAAGTACAATTTATACTGAAGCAAATTCTCACCAATCATAGCTTTAAAATCAAGTGTGTTATTCATTTCTAAGGTAGAGAAAATATTTTCATTTACAAAGAGAGCAGTCGGAAGATGAAATGTATAACAGGTCTAAACTAAATCTAAAACACAACAGAAAAAATATGAAATTTCATTGTCGTTTCATTTGCATTTCTCTGATGATTAATGACATTGAACATTTTCTCAAACAGGAGTTGGCCATTTGTATTTCTTACTCTGTGAATTCCCTCTTGAGTTCAGGTCCCCATTGTGTGAGAGGGCTGTTTGATACTTTTTTATTTAAGTTTTTGAGTTCTTTGTACGTTCTAGATATTAGACCTCTATCTATATTGTAGCTGGCAGAGATTAACTCCCAGTTTGAAGGTGGTCTGTTGGCTTTAGGTATGGTATGATTGTCTATACAGAAGTTTTTTAGCTTGATGAGATCCCATTTACCAGTGATTGTTGCACTCCCTGGGAGGTTTGTTCAGGAAGTTCCCCCAATTTTTTCTTCCAGAGTTTTCAGAGTTTCAGCCTTCGATCCATTTGGAGTTGATTTTTGTACATGGTGAGAGGAGAGGGTCTAGTTTCATTTTCTTGCAAGTATTTATCCAATTTGTCCAGCACCATTTGTTAAAGATGCTATATTTTCTCCAGTTAACATTGTTGGCATCTTTGTTGAATATGAAGTAACTATAGTTGCTTGAGTTTAGGGCAGGGTCTTCAATTATGTTGCATTGGGCTGTCTATTTTCATGCCAGTGCCATGCTGTTTTTGTTACAATGGCTTTGTAGTATATCTTAAGGTTGGGTATGGTGATACCTCCTGACGTGCTTCTTTTACTAAGGATGGCTTTGGATATCTGAGGTCTTTTGTCATTCCAAATAAATATGGAGATTATTTTTCTGTCTGCAAAGAATGAAGCTGGTATTTTTATTGGTGTTGCATTGCATCTGTATATAGCTTTTGGAAGTATTGCCATTTTCACAATATTAATTCTACCTATTCAGGAGCATGGGAGATCTTTCCATCTTTTCACGTCATCCTTAATTTCCTTCTTGAGTGTTTTTATGTTTTCATTATACAAGTCTTTCACCTCCTTGGTTAGTGTTATTCCAAGTTATTTGATTTTATTTGTGATTATTGAAAATGGGACTCTTTCACTGGTTGCTTTTTCTGTATGAATGTCATTTGCATACAGTAAGGCTATTGATTTTTGTGTGTTAACTTTGTATCCTGCCACTTTGCTGAAGGAATTTATCACCTTCAGGAGTTTACTGATACTATTCTTTGGGTCTGTTATGTATAGGATCATGTCATCTGAGAAAAATGATAGTTTCACTTCTTCCTTTCTGATTTGCATCCCTTTTATGTCTTTCTCCTGTCTTATTGCATTGGCTAGAACTTCTAGGACTATGTTGAAGAGCATTGGTGAGAGTGGGCACTCCTGCCTTGTTCCAGAATTTAGGGGGAACTCCTTGAGTCTTTCTTCATTGAGTATTATTTGGGTTTTAGGAGTTTTGTATGTGGCCTTAATTATGTTGAGGAATAGGCCCTCTATTCCCAGTCTTTGAAGTCTTTTGATCATGAAGTGGTATTAGATTTTGTCAAAGGCTTTCTCTGCATCGATTGAGATGACCATATGGTTTTTATGGTTATGTTTATTAATGTGATGGATTATGTTGATTGATTTCTGAATGCTGAACCTGTATTGTGCATTCCTGGGATGAAACCTACCTGGTCAAGATAGATAATACTTTTAATATGTTGTTGATTTTGCTTTGCAAAGATTTTATGCTGAATTTTTTCATCTAAGTTCATCAGGAATATAAGTCTATAGTTTTCCTTTGTGAATGTATCTTTGTGCAGAGAGTGATTATTTTAAAAATCAAAATCTGCTTAACATTTTCACATTATAAGGTCTAGTTAAAATTATTTTTTTCCATAGAAGATCTTTGGAAGTTTGAATATAAAATATTTCCCATAGCCTCATGTGTTTTGAATGTTTTGTTTCCAACTGGTGGCAGAGCCTTTTTGGAGTAGTTGCGTCACTGGGTATAGACTTTGAGGTTTATTAGCTAAGCTCTAAGCTCAGTACTTGGATACTGACACCGGGAGATGTGAACTGTCTTCTAGCTAGTACTGTGCTTTCCCCCACTGTGATGGTTAGGTTTTGTTGTCAACTTGATCTTTTTAATTATCTTGGGTGGGTCTCTGAGGATGTTTACAGGAAGGCAGCCTCTCAGCAAGGGGCAGGATGTAAAGAAGCTCAAAGAAGCTGGAAGTAAACATCCTTTCCTGTGTGGGCAGTGCAGGAAGGAAATTCCAGAGACTCGGGAAGCCATTAAGTCTGGGATAGAATTGCAAGACCCCACCCTAAGACTATATAAAGGGGAAGAAATTCTCTCCTTGGCCCCCCCCTGCCTGTTTGCTGTTCTGTGTGTGGTGTTGGTGATCGGACCTGTGAAAGGCAGGTCCAGTCTCTTTTGCTGTTATGAAACTTCCCCTCATCTGTAGTTTCAATAAATCCTTTCCTCCCCCTAATTGTGCCTTGTTTGAAGATTCATCCCAGTGGCATGTGGCTGACTATGACACCCAACAAGATGAAGCTTCCCCTTAAGACTATAAGCCAAAATAAACCCTCTCCCCTAATCAGCTGCTTTTGGTTGGGTGTTTTTTTTTTTTCAGCAATGAGAGGATAACTTTAACAGAATATTGGTCCTGAGAAATTTGGGTCACTGCTGTAGAAACTGGACTGTGGCTTTTAGCCTTTTGGGACTAGATAATGGGAGAAATATGGAAAGATTTTGATATTTGGAGTTAGATGCATTTTGCAGTGCTATAAGCAGAGCTTGAGGAATCATTCTGATCAGACATTGAAAGTCCTGCAAGCAAAGAGAAGTGTGGAATGTGGAGGCTCAGCTTGTGAGAATTCACAGGGGAAAGGACTTAGTTGGGATTGGGCTAGAGGTAGTTTGTGAGAGAGGCTTGGTAATCTGCTCCTGTTTGGAGATATTTGTCCATGTTGAATTTAAAAGTAATGGACTGGTAAATGTAAGTAAATGATCAGATTTCAGGGGTGCAATGGTCTAAGTGAGGACAAGAAGACAGGATTGAATGAGGGGAGGGTGCCAGGAGGGTTAGCTAAAATTTAAGAGGTTTATAATAAGCCATATGAAAGACTACTTCTTTGGATGATGGCACACCCAGAAGCCATAGGTTGTTACTAGAAAAACTTCAGTACCAGGGATGAGATACCTTCCAGTGAGTTGTTGGTCATGGAGGTTCCTGAGGCCCCCAAAACATTACAGGCCATTGTCAAGGCTCTTGGTTGCTCACCAGAATGAGATGTAAAGACTCTATTGCTGAATACCCCACATACTTAGGCTGCAGGTCACTGAGAAATCAAGCTGGAGCTGAGCTGGAAACCTCCTCTCTGTTAACCAGCTGACAGAAAGCTGGAAACAGCTATGGCTGTATGCAGCCCTAGGGAGAGATAAGTCACCAAAGGTGAACAGCAGTGGACCTTGCAAGCCTTAAGACGGCCAGCCAGGCCAAATGTGACAATTGGTGCAATAGTGGCACATCTGTTTTGGAGGAAACCATCTATTCTCTAATTGGAATGAAGGCCCTGTCCATGGAAGGGAATACATGTCTGGTACTGAAGACCTATGGTGGGGGAGGTCATGAGACCTAGGTGAGTAATGCCTGATGTTGTCTGGTTAAATGCATATATTATGCCTACCAAAGTACCTTATGAGCCCTTTTATTTAAACTGAGCATACCCATATAATAATGCTATTCTCACTTTTGGCTAGAGAACCTTCTCTTTCAGATGGCAATGACCACTGGGATAACTCAGAAGACACCATGGTGCTGAAAAGAAATGACAGTGTTGTGTTCAGCACTGGGACATCTCTATCACACCTCCCAAGGCTCAGGGTCTATTGTGGAAGAGGTTGTGGAAAGATTGTAAGAGCCAAAGGAAAGGTAGGACTGCTTAGAATGCAATCTTCAGGACCTTCCTAATGGGAGGAAAAGATGATGATAGACAAACACAATAGACACAAAGTGAGAAGGGGAGGGGTATGATGGAGGGTGCATTTGAGATGGGGAAAATGCAGGTGGGCAGGGAATTATCCTGGATTATTATGAAAGCTTAAAAAATGTTTTTTAAATTAAAGTAATGGATTGGTATCTTTGACAAAGGAAAAGTGAGCAGGTTTGAATGCCAGGCATAGAGATTGCTTCAGTTGCTATGGTTTAAGATAATAGCACCATTGAGCAGGAGACAAGTCTGTATTGGGATAATAGGAAGTGTGCTGATTTGAGGGCTCTTGAAAGAAGAATGCTAAAGGAATGTTCTAGTCCTCAAAGATAGTATTATCCCTCTTTAGGTTAACAAATTTTGGCAGACTTTCCTAGCTGGTACTGGTATTAGAGGTATGGCAAATTCAGGAATGAGAGTCACTTGAGTTTGCAACAGAATGTTTTGGAGATGGCCCCTAGGTAATATATAACACATAGTCCCTCCATAGAGGCCGGGTGTGTGTGTGTGGGGGGGGGGGCGGGGAACATGTGGAGCTGTGAAGATGAACCATGGGAGATAGTGAAATGCCAGGACACTGGAGACGATGAGCTGTTGGAGAGTTGCTCGCTCTGGATTGGGTGGATTTGTCAAGCAAGCAAGCAGCCCTGCTGGACTGTAGCATTACAGACTTCTTTTAGCTCAGAAAAACCTTCATTACAAGTCCCAGATGCCAGACATGGAGTTGCTTGATTTGATATTTGCCCTAATGGTTTTCCATCTTGCATTGGTCCAATCTTTCCTTGTTAGGCCTTTTGCAAAGCTGAATATTTACTCTGTGCCATTATATGCTGGAAATACTCAGCTTACATTTTGAGTTTATAGGGCTGAGAGTTAAGAGACCATCTTGAGTCTCAGATAAGACTTCGCCTTTTGCACACTGGACAGTGTGGGTATAAGTAAAGACCATGGGGACTTTTAAAGTTGTACTGAATGCATTTTGTGTCAAGATATGGTCTTTGAGGGCCAAGAGTGGAGTGTGTCAGTTTGGATTTGAAACATCCTCCATATCCTCCTGTGTTTTGACTGCTTGGTCTCCAGCTCATGGAAATTTGGGAGTCTTCTGTTTTAAGTTTTATCCAGTTTGGAATCTGATTGAGTTCCTTTTCCCAGAATACAGCCCACACCACTCCACTAAGACACCTTCAGTGTTCCTACAGTGAAAGAGAAGTTGTACTCTGTCACACTTTATCCCAATACAATGTTTAATTTATAAGACTAACTTTTTCACTAGCAACATATTTTTTTAAAAAAAATACTGATTTGGAGGGAGAAAGAGAGAAACAATGAAAGAGAAAGAATGAATATGAGTGGGAACGAATATAGATGCATCAGGGCCTTTTGCTGCTGCAAATGACTTCAGCTATATGAGCCACTTTGTGAATCTGGCTCTATGTAGGTATCAAACCCAGGCCAGCAGGCCCTGAAAGCAAGCGTCTTTTGCCATTGAGATATTCCTGACCATATACTATACTAGCAACTTCTTAAGAGGAGACAATATGCTTGGTACCAGGGGCTATGCCCAGTAGTTTTTAATCTATATAACAAATGACTGTAAAATAGGCAGATAAACTTTTCTAGCTTGCATTTCTGTCATTACAATTTGTATTTATGATTTGCAAATATTTTCTAAGTAATCAGCTGAATAAACTATGGCTGCATTGGAATATTTCACTTTACTCAGCTGAAATTGCTTAGACTCTAGGCAGAAATTATTGCCAGAGATATATTAAATGCATTCAATTAAAGTAAAACAACTTTAATTCATCTATTCTTTATGAAGTTGGCAAACCCCCTCTTCCCATGATACCAAATTTCAGATGTGTAAACCAAAGGCAGGAGGCAGCTTTCCGGGCAGATTTTCTAGATAATCTGCCTCCCTGAAATACTCATGTGAAAAATGAGAGTGTCCTTCTGGAGATCCAGCTGGTACAGCTGTGGGCTGGCTCTTCAGCTGCCTCTGCAGTGCAGGGTGTGTTCATGATTGTCCCAAAACTTCATTGATTTTGTCTCAGATTGAGTAAACTTCTTTGTTTATTTTGTTGACATCATTGTATTTTTTTGTTGTTGTTGTTTTGTTTTCTTTCCACTACTCGAGACTACATCTCTTCCTCGATGCCTAGATGAGCTTGTCTGGAAAGGTAAAATGAGCTCAGAGAACATCTCAAGTCTGGGAGCTCCCTAAGGGCAGAACAGATAACTGTCATACACTCTGGAGAATCTGAGGACAGGGCTAGAGGCTCTGGAATTTATAGCAATAGTATGGATGGAAGGACTGAGGAAATTGCCCGCAGGATAATGTTTGTCTCTGTTTTTCTAGATTTTCAGATGCAGATCCCATTGGTGTATGCATTTCCTTTAGAAAGCATGATATACCCACCATCTTCTATGTTGAAAAATACATATCATAAATATTAACTCAAAAATCCATTTTTTTGTCGACGTAGAAATATAAACTCGTGATTAGTACACTTTTTTCAAAAGGTATTTTCTACCCATGAGGACTATAAACAAGGAAGTTACACTGACAGTATGTGAATACACAGAAGTTTTTGAAACAAAAAATGTTCATTAATAAAACAAAAATAAAATTGGGCTAGACTTTGAAATTCTAAAATAAGATAAAACCTCTTGTACACCCACAGGCAGGGACAGTGTGTTGTGGTGTGAAGGGCATTTTACTCTCAGAATACTCATCCTGAAGAAAGCGTGAGTTTGAGGAATACTTGATTTTGTGAACCTCAGCTTCCTGAAGTGTAATTAAAATTTTTCATATTAACAATGAACACTAATGAATATTCATTGTGCCATCATCACACTTATTTTAATGATAACTAATAAAAGTGACAATCCTTTGAAACTCTGCAGAACCAAAAATGATGGTTTTATCTGCTCTATCACACACAGTTATGAAGCATAGGTATTGAGTCAAATAGCACTGAGAAAACTAGAAATTGAGACAGTTCAATTTGTTGACTAGAAGTAAAAGCATTTGTTTTCAGGTTCTAAAAATTCACCTTAGTTTTCATTGTTGAAGGAAATATTGAAATATTATTTCTTTCTGAAACAATATCTAAAATTTAGTTCTAACCCACCAATACTTCTTGATCACTAAACAGTTTGAAACTTAAAGAAAAAAATCTGTATGGTTAAACAATGTGAAATGTTAAAATATAGGTATTTTATAGATTAATTATAATAATCTACCAGAATGCCAATGATGAGAAAGAACTGTATTTTTTTATTAAGTAGAAACACTTTATGAACAAGGCATGTATTGGTACAACCATTTCCCTTCTCCTTACCTCCATTGCACTGAGGGCCCTCCTTAGTAGGGTGCATCATAGGCTTGTAGGCCATGAGTTGCATGAGTCATGGGGAGGGGGAGAAGGGGACAATATCTCTGGATATTCCTACCCACATTGGATCTTCCAATCTTTCCACCCACTCTTCCACAATATTCCCTGTGCTGTGGTGGGTGTGTTTAAAGTCTACCATAGTGTTGAGCTCTTAGCAGTTTCTGGATTTCTGTTTTGGTGGGTTTTGAGTCTTCTCAGTGTCTGTCTCCATCAGGTTGGACAATCTGGCCCAGGTTGTTAGGCTCACTGTGGAAGCAGTACTCTTGCTCATCTCACCATTTCCTCTGTGGTTTTACCTCCTGCCAGGGATTCAGCTATAATTTTTGGTCTTGTTGGTAGAATTAGGTTGTCTTCAGTTTTTGCTGCCTCCTGAAAAATAAAAACAGATTCTCTCTTGGAGAGTGAGATCAGCAGAGGTTAAATGGGATAAGCATTGTTAGTTTGGCGAGATTATGATGGCTGTAGCTTCTCTTTAGGCCCAAGGTTAGTGGAAGCTTCCTGTTGGAGTCCAGGTTCTTGGTCTCCATAGGATTTTGGCTTGGATCCCAGTTCAAGCTACGGATTCCTTATCACTAAGCAGATCTCTTAGCCAATCAGAGAGACCTTGGTTACCTACCAAGGTTGGTGCCACTATTGCACAGGTGTGTACATCTTGTCATGCTGGCTGCTGTCTTATAACAGTATCACCTGGGCTGTTTTTATCCTGGTCTTATTCCTCAAGAACTAAGTTTGTTGTTGTTTGTTTATTTTGTTGTTGTTTTTTGTTTTGTTTGTGTTTTTAGTATTGTTCTAGCTCAGGTTGACCTGGAATTCACTAAGTAGTCTCAGGCTGGCCTCACACTGATGGTAGTGATCCTCCTACCTCTGCCTCCCAAGTGCTTGAACTAAAGGCATGCACCACCACACCCGACAGGAACTAAGTTTCCATTCAGTTGTTTCTTCTGATATTTTTCCACATATAACTCTAAGACTCTGATGATTTGTAGATTCTACCACACGTATTTCACTAATAAAAATGAAGACATTGGGGATTATTAAAATGGATCAGCAGCTATGAGTGTTGACTGTGCAAATATGAGGAACAGAGTTTGATCCCATATACAAAGCCAACCTTGGCCACCCATGCCTATCAGTGTGGCTCACTGCTCAGGCAGTCTGTAGCAGTTACTTTCTTGTTGATGGGACAAAGAATTGACAAAAAGAAATTTATGGAAGGAAAGGGTTTATTTTTGGCTTACACTTTCTAAGAGAAGTTTCATCATGGCTAGAAAAACATGACAAAAGCAGACAACCGGACAGCACATGCTCATAGCAGCAGGGAGGAAGTAGAGAGTGAGGTGAGCCAAGGCTGGGCTAGTACACCTCGTTTCCTCCAGCACCTTCCTCTTCCCAAAGTCTGTAGCAGCTGGGGATAAAGTCAAACATGTGAGGACATGAGGGACATTACACATTCAAATCCCCACACAGTCTGACTGGAAACAAACAGAAGCTCCAGGTAAGACTCTTAGCAGCTTCTGGATTTCTGTTTTGGTAGATTTTGAGTCTCCTCAGTGTCTGTCTCCATCACCTTGGCCCAGGCTGTTAGGCTCACTGTGGAAGCAACACTCATGCTCGTTTCCTGCTCAAGGAAACAGAGCGAGCAAAGTGGAGCTACAGCTCCTTTACCCCTCCGCCCCAGCCCCAGCCCCTCCATCCTCACCTATCCAATGCTCTCCTTCCAAACAAGGGAGTGACAGGATGAGCACTGTAGACTCAATGTGCCCCTCCAGAGTCACAGTGATGCTTCCAGGGGCAAATCCTTCCAGCAAGGGCCTTCCCGTGTCTTATCAGAGTCTCGCAACCAGTGTCTTTTCCTCCACAGCTCTGCAGCTCTCTCTGTTTTCTTTCTCTGTTCTGCAGTTCTCAGTAGAGCCTGCGCTCTTACTTGTTCTCCCCTGGCTTGGCTGTTTGTATTTTCTGAATCCCATTCCCACCTCTACATTAACAGCTTCCTTTATAATCTCTAGGGACAGCAGGAGTGTCTGTTTCCTAAGCTAAAATCCTCTGGTGTTCTTTGGTGTGATTCTACCTTTGCTCTATGTGCTGAGACTACCAGGCCTTTCTATTACACATGTATGATCTTTTTGTTAATGGCATAATCTTGATTTGTTCAATAAGTTCCCCAAGTTTAATTTTTTCAATCAATCTATTATCTATCTCTTTTTCCTTAAAATTATCTGTCAAGGCTTCTACAATATACTTAAAAATTGTTATTTTTTTACTGCGAACATTAATATATAAACATACAGTAATTTGATAATGTTCCCACCCTTTTATTCTTCTTATGTCTCCTCTTCGTCACTTCCATTTCCTCTCGATAGTCCTTCCTCTATTTTGTTGTCTCCTTTTTGTCTCCTGTATCTTTCATGTCAGCTCAGAACTGTGCTGGTCTGTGGGAGGATTGAGAGTCACTGTGAGGATATTCTGAATGCACCAGTCATTTCATGTCAGGACAGTGCCCCAAAGTAAACCTATCATGTTCCCTGTGGCTTGTACATTCTTTCTGCTCCCTCTTCTGGAGCCTTAGAGGGTGTGCTATAAATCTCATTTAGTGTCATTTTCATTTCCACTTTCATGAGTTTTGAGTCTCCTCAGTGTCTACCATCATCTTATGCTATGATTTTAAAGCAGTTATATTTTATGATATGAAGAATTAGCTTCTCCAAAGTATGATGGGAAAATATTTATGATATCCTGTAAATCCTTGGCCTCTCATGTACCTCTTATATAATCATATTCTCTTGAATGTGAGGGGACGCCATGAAGATATGCATTACCTTGATTGTAACAATTGTGGCACATTTTTCAAATGTAACTGAGTCTTCCAATCTATAGGATTCCAGCTCCTTGGAAGTGTTAGTGTCCTGTGTGGGACTGAATGGCTTGAGCTCCTTGCCAGCCAGTGTCTGCAGTCAGGATTCCAGCTGGCCTGGACATTAATGCTTTGAAGTGCTTATGGGGGCCACCTGGCAAAGAATTGTGATTGCCTCCAGGAAATGAGACCAGTATATGGTATCTGAATCTTAAGACCCTAAGGAAGTGAATCCACCACCAAATTGTCCTGAATGAGGAGGATGAGTGTGTAAGATCCCAGCCATGCCAGCTCCTGACTCCAGCCTGTGGGATCCTAACAGGTTCTGGGAGATCACGATGCCACAAGTTGGTGGAAGTTTATTCACAGCAGTAGAAAGTGAGACTCAGAACAACTTGCTCTTGTTTTGTGGATAAAAACACCTTTTATCCCCGCTTGAGGATACACATCCGTTTTCTTTTGTTCCTCCAATACTTTCATTTTTTTCTTTACTATTTTAGGCTTTTTCTTGAGCCAAAGCTCCTCTTAAATAGTAGTTATTTTTAGTCTTTTTTAATGCTTAGATGTGGGACACTAAAAGGGCACCTGAGTGAGACGTTGTGACAAACAGGTTTCCATTTTGGTACATTAAAGAGATATACGAGGATATTTTCTCTACGCCTATTGAATTCTCAAATAGGGAAGTATTTGATCTCTGGCTAGGTGCTATAATACCTGACTGCTAGGATCCTTCTTGTGAGAAGTGAGGAAGTCAAGGCATTTGAGGAACATAGCTGACTATTTTTAAATAAGGTTTCTGAGAGATTATCTATGTGCTAGCTTTTTACACCTGACCCTAACAGAAAGGACTAAACCAAAATGGAGTCACTCATGCTAAGAGAACAGTTTTTCCTGAAAACAGGAAATCCACAATAATCTATCAGAAAATAAGTCATCTGCTTGAATCAGAGTAAAGAGGAACTGCTTTGAATTTCCAAAGAAAATTGAAGTGTTCTAACCTGATATTAACCAAGGCACTTCATTGTTCTGTTTTCTCTGTCTTACCTTATAAAAACCAAACCATTCTGTTATGGTCAGAAAAACCTCATTGTATCATTTATATAGAATGAAGTTCTTTCTGGTTCTAGAATTACAAGTAAAACACCATGAGTTTAATATTCTTTAATAGTGATTGTGATTGGACCCAGAATCTAGTGTAATGCCAACTCCATCGTATCCACAGTACTTCTTTTCACATCATCAATTAATACTCAATTTTAGCCCTAGCATACAGACATGGCTCAGATCTCATCTCACCTGGCAACATCTGTGTGGATCCATTGTTGTGTACTATGCACAGTCTTTATGTTTTGTCTTTGAACACATCTTTGCAACACGAAGTTTCAAAGCTACAAAGCTGGAATCTATGGTAAATGCAGTAGGCCATTCAGACCTCCTCGTGTCTTTGCTATTGATTAGTTTTCTTCAACTTTGTATTTCTTTCTGTAGACATTTTTTAAGTATTCCAAAGAATTAACCTACAAATACCATTAAAATGAAAATCGAGAGGAGATAATGCTATATAGCCCAGAATAACAGGCTAGGGAACTTTATAGTAAGAAAAATTTTATACACATTATGTCTAAACTAGCATTTGCATGACAGAAACATTTAAATTGTGAGGTAGGAGACATGTAGAAGATTTTTGTATGATTCAGAGTAAGAGTCTGAACAATATGGATTATTGTATACTCTCTTAGTTTTGGAGTTAGTTGCAAAAGTGTTAACCTACAATGGAAAAAATCAGTTGCCCCCTCTACCTCAGAAACCATTGTCTATCCCAGGGCACCTAAGCATTTTCTAAGAGCCTCTTCTCCAGGGGCAGCCATTGTGTGTCCACCGGCTAACTCCACTATCTTGCTTGTCCTCCCAACTACACACTTGGCAGAATTCCTGACAATGCAGGAGTGAAGTTACAATGCCTCAGACACCCTCCTGAGGGTTGGGAGGTCTTCACACAGGCAGCTAATGCTAATCAGCTCCCAGGGGTGGAGTGCTTAATTATTACAAAAGTATTACATGGCTTCTCTTCAGAGGCAGAGGGAGAACAAGAAAAATAAAATGAATGATTGAAATTTTGTTCTACTAATTAAGAAAGAAGCTACAGTTATATATTAAAAATTAATATACAAGTAGAATAAATTTATAGGAACTATACTCAGAATGACACAAACACTAGAAATGTAGAAGATTTAGGTTTTTAGTCCTGAATTCTAATGGAATCTACAGACTTTTGGTATAGACATTATGGCCTAAACTACTCCTAGAGATATAAATCAAAAAATGACTAAACTGGAAATAATACATAGTGAACTGAGGGGTCTGAGCTGAGCGAGTTTAATAATGTGTGGTGAGTAATAAATGTACTGTGCTACAGCCATGGGGTATTCCTCTTGTAAAAAAAAAATTAAGACGTATGTCTTCATGACCGAAAATAAAGCGAAACATTAGGGTTGACTTTGAAGAGGATAAAGGAGAACTGGAAATGATTGCGTCTAAACTGGCACATAACTAACCATTATTTCCAAAGAGCTTTTACACTTTGAGGAAGGACTCATCAGGATTATACTTGAACTGCTCACTTATTTCAAGTATGTTTCTGTTTTTTGAAAATATTATACAGTATACATTATTTGTATTACTTTTTGAAATGAGGAAGACAGCCGTTATTTTTATGAATATTACTATAAAATAGTTGTGATTGCAAAATACAAGGACATTAGAGACAGAATAAGCACCACATTTATTTGTTCACTGGGCTTATTAAAATATGCCTAGTAATAGAGTTTATAAGCACATGTAAAGATATGAAACTAATTAAGATGATAGCATAAAGAAGAATTGTAATAATGATATAAGTATACAAAAGCCAAGTAAATTATATGAACATATGCTACATGGCTTCAATAGACTAGGCACTAAGAAAGCTTGGTTGGGTGATGGCTGTTTGTTATGTAATTTCATAAACATGACTTAAGTTTTCACAGTTCCCAAGAAAAAATAATGTTCTAAACTCTCCTTTTCAGTATGTATTCTAAAAAATAATCTTTTTTTATATATCCTCAGAGGCATTCTGGTAGTTTGTTTTGAATATATGTCATAAATAAGAAGAATATGATAATACCTCCCATTATTTTATGTTCTAGTAACTGCACTCCTGAAAAAGATAGGCAAGGCGGAAAACATGTGCACAAAATCACTTATTGAAAAAAAGAAACATCTATTTTGTAAGATAACATATTTACCTAGGTGAGGTGAGTTATCTCTTCCTTGCAGCGCTAAATGCATTTACTGTTTTCTCAATCTATGAACAGCAATGTCCTGATAAACTGAAAATTATCAGTATGGGGTGGCACATTATTTATGGTATTTTAGCACAACATAATTCTACTGGTTAGGAGCTTCCGATTCGTGAGTAACTTCATTAGCAAATGAGCCTTGCATTAATGATACTCGCCCACTTGGTCTTTTTTCCCTTTCTTTTTTCTTACTTCCTTACTGGAATTAATTCAGTACACAGTTGGGCATGCCAAACAGATTTGCAATTTTGATTGATAAATTTTAATTTTTTGTGTGGAATCAGACATACTTATATTTACCCTTTTGTGCTTTTTCCCCATTTTATAAAACAAGTATGCTTATTGTAAGAGCACTATACTATATGAACTAAATTCTTCCTTATAGATCATTGGAATATGATTCTTTTTGAAAAAATTCCATTGCATCTCTTGAGCAAAAATATTGAGGTAATTAATTCCTCCCCAATAATTATGATTGTGAATTCCATGTAAGATAAATAGTCCTGTTAGGCCACATGCCCAGAAAATTAAGGATTCTCTCTTTTTGTATCTGCAATGTATATGAATTGTGACTTGTTAGAGATTAATTTGTCCAGGTGTTACTAATTCGCCATTAGCTTTATCTTATAATACTTCTCATATTTAAAGCTAATGGCATTGATTTCCTCAGGTAGTCACTCATTATAAACTGTTCTATAATTCAGATTTATGAAGTCAGACTTGCCAGCAATCCCATTAATCTGAACTAATGAGATTTTGAAGTGATGTCTCTCATTTATGAATTAATGCTAAAGCATTTACGAGATTCTTCATATCCATCAGCGCCTGTGAATGGACCAGTGGAGCTCAGTCCTTTTCTTCGAAAAAGTTCTTGTTCTGTGAAACAGGTAAACAAGCAGCAGCAAGATGGCCTGAGAAATACAGAAACCAAGGACGCACAAAGCCATGTGGTGTGCCAAGGCTGCAGATCAGAAAGGCCTTCAAAGGGATGCCTGTATAGTTTAAAGATAAATAATTTTCAGAGTAAGCAATTGTTTAGAAGGGCATTCTGTTCAAGGAAATCCTAACCAAAGGCACCAGGAAACCAAAACAGGCACACGAAAGACTAAATTCACTTCTAAAGTTCTCACAGACATCATATCACTTAATGCCTAATGAATCCAGTCCCCAAGGGTTGGATTCATGACAGAGGTCAGAGCTGGACAGTAATGATGGAGGTCTTCTGAAAATAGGCCAAGTAGACCAAAGGATAGCAATACTTCAGTTGCATTTAAAATATTTCATAATTGAAATGAAAGGTCAAAATGGCCACTGAGAATATTTTAGAAAGTAAAGTATCAATCAGGAAAATGGGAAATATGGATCACCGTAATTTTAAAGTTCTTCCAACTCTCCGAAGTGAAATGACTTATAGGAAATCTCCACCTAAGTGTGCACAGGACAGCCTCCCAATGCAGACAGACAGAAGGTCGTCTGTTTCCTTAGCGTGATGTCATGGGTGTGCATTTGCTCTCTCCTCCTCTGTGCTGAGAGAGCACAGCATCTGGCAGCAGAAGCTGGCTGGCGGCTGATACATTTATATGTGAGTTATTGCAACAGGAATGTGTGGAAAGAACCTGTGAAAACCCACCATGTGGCTCCATTTCCAGCTCTTCTCCAAAGCAGTTTCCACCTGACCTTGGGGAGGTTCCTTGTTTCTTCTCACCTTAGTTTCTTTTTCATGCGTTTTCTTTGTAACCACAACTTCAGGAGAATTGGAAGAGTTTTAACATCTTTATATACTGTTTCTTAATTTCCTACAGAGATAGACTAAGAAATATATTGGCATACAACTAACCTTATTGGATTTTGAGTTTTATTTTAAAGTTTGGTAGCTTGAAATTTTACATTTTACAGTCTGGTTGAACTATACAGTTTGATTTGATTTGAGCCTTATGAATATTCATTCTTTGTAGCTAGATTTCCTAAGGATCAAGTCTCTAGTCTACCTCTTGACCATGGGCAAGTTTCTTAACTTCTACTGTCTCAATTTTCTCATCTACAACAAAGACATAATAATAATAATAATAATAATAATATTTAACTCAGAATTTTTGGGATAAGAAAAGTCAATGAAAATAAGGTATATAGAACACTGACACATATAAGTATAAATATTTTACTTTTGAGAATTTATCTTAGATTTTTCATATTATTACTTTTTATAAATAAATTATATCTTTATTATCTATATTAAGATACACTTAATGAGCAAATAATGTGTTGATGTCCCCAATTCCCCGATTTCCCTCTCCCCTGTCCACAATCAGCTGGGTATCCTCCTCTGTGGGCAAACTGGATCAGACTTATGGATAGCCTAGGAGTCAGCCCGGTTCCACCCCCCTTTGTATATTGTTACTGATGGGGGGCCATGTCTCTGGATATTCTCCTCCACCATGACTCTTTCTGCTCCCTTTTCTGCTCAGTTCCCTGAGTCCTGGTGGGTGAGTATTAAGGCTGCTTTATTGTTGAGGTCTTAGGGGCCTCTGCACTTCTGCTTTAGGTTGTGTTGATAATCATTGGTGTCTGTCTCACTGGCTTATCCTTGGTTGACTGACTGGCTGTGGTTATGGGTCTCTTGCTTATTCCACCACTCTCTGTGGGGTTCCATGTGGATCCTCCCTGGTAGGTCTGGTGTGGCTCATCTCTTGCCAGGATGTCAGCTATGGGCTTGTGGCTCTTTGGTAGGGTTGGGAAGACCACAGTTCTCTCGATGCCTTCTGAAAAATACAAATAGAATCTCCATTGGAGAGTGAGATCAATATAGGTTAACTGAGATACACATTTCTGAATTGGCTGGATTCTATAGTGAGTAGCCTCTTTGTAGATCACTTGTAAGGTGAATTTCTCTTTGGGGGCCCAAGATTTTGGTTCCCAATGTATTTCACCCTGAGTCCCCAATTCCAGTCAAGGGCTTCCCATCACTGAGTGGATTACTTGGCCAAATTAAAAGCTGTTGATTGCCTCCCCTAGGATTTGGCTCCTCCATTGCACAAGGTTTGTGTCTTGGTTCACTGTTATCTCACAGTAGGAAGTGTGTTCAGACTACTCATGGTGGCAGACTACATTTCATATCAGTGTTCTCTGTTTGCTCCAAATGTCGTTGACCAGCTTCCTGTGGCAGCTTATGCAGTGCCTTCCAGCACTGCACTAACTACCATTGGGGGGCTGGTTAGCATTCTGGACCTCACAGGGTCTCTCAGTGCTGATCAATGGCTTTCTGTGGATTCTTCAGCAACAGGATCCCACCTCAGGCCTGGGGTGGGTATTCAAGAGCTTTGACAGAATCCTGTCTTGTTTTTGGGACCTCATGGGTCACTTTGGTCAACAGCTTAGTGAGGGAAGGAGCCAATGAATGGAACCAGGAGTTGCAGGACTCATCAATTTTTCATGGGCTTAGACTCTCTCCCCTTCTATTCATGGCCCATCTTGACAGATGATTTGATGCCTACTACTTGCTCAATAATTACAGTATGCAAGTGAGGATTTTATGATTTCTAATCAATTTTGGTTTAGCTTCATGCTTAAGTCAACCCCTTCCCCCTCCCACATTCTTTACCCCTCTTTCACAAGCTCTCACCTCTCCCAACTGTTTTGCATAGAGATTAATTTTATTACTGTTATGACAGGTTATTCCTCATAATCAGAAATGGAGACCAAACAGAAGCAACATTGCATGTAAGAAGTTGAATCTTCTCCTGAGACTACTTTCCAATGTTGGGGGGGGGGCAGTGCAATGTCACCGGGTGTGATGGTTAGATTTTGTTGTCAACTTGATCTTTTTAATTATCTTTGGTGGATCTCTGAGGATGTTCACAGGAAGGCAGCCTCTCAGTAGGGGGCAGAATGTAAAGAAGCTCAAAGAAGCTAGAAGTAAACACCCTTTCCTGTGTGGGCAGTGCAGGAAGGAAAGAGACTCAGGAAGCCATTAAGTCTGGGATAGGGTTACAAGACCCCACCCTAAGGCTATATAAAGGAGAATAAATTCTCTTTGGCTCTCCTCCCTCTTTGCTAGTGTGTGTGTGTGTGTGTGTGTGTGTGTGTGTGTGTGTGTG
>PVHP010018096.1:0-33649 GCA_004024765.1 Zapus hudsonius | reverse complement strand
CTCCCTGGGCCGTCTGGATCAGTCTTTGTGGTAGGGGACCATGGATAGCCCAGTCTTCAGCCAGGTTCTCATGACCCAAGTGTGTTGTTACTGAGGGTTGCCAAGTCTCTGCTATTCTCCCCCACCACAGCTCTCACAATCTTTCCGCCCTCTCTTCCGCTCAGTTACCTGAGTCGTGGTGGGTGAGTATTGAGGCTGCTTTAGTGTTGTGAGCTTAGGGGTTTTTGTGTCGAGATTCGTTGGTTTGTCTCACTGGCTTATCCTTTGTTGATTGAATGGCTATGGCTGTGGGTCCCTTGTTCATCCATTCATTCTCTGTGGGGTTCCATATGAATCCTCCCCCGTATGACTGTGGTGGCTCATCTCATGCCAGGATCTCAGCTTTCTGCCTGCAGTCCGTTGGTAGGGTTATATGGGCCACAGCTCCCTCGCTGTATCCTGAAAAATACAAACACAATCTCCATCAGAGAATGAGGTCAGTATCGGTTAACAAATATACAACAATCTGGATTACCTAGCTTCTATTTTCAAAAGCCTCCCCGGCAGTCACTTGCATAGTGCATCTTTTCTTGGGAGCCCACGAATATGGGATCCGGTGCTTATCGCCCTGAATCCCCAGTTCCAATCAAGGGTTCCCCCTCACTGAATGGAATATTTGGCTGAATTTAATAGCTATTGATTGTCTCCCCCAGGCCCAGGCTCCTCCATTGCACAAGTGCTCCTTTCTTGGTTTGCTTTTCTCTCTCAGTAGGAGGTGTGGTCAGCCTACTCATGGCCGCAGACTATGTTTCATGCCAGTGGTCTGTTTACACCAGCTGTCATTGTTCAGCTTCCCCTGGCAGCTTTTGTAGTGTCTTCCAGCACTGCACAAACTGCCACCTGGGGGCTGGTTACCATTCCAGACCTCGAAGAGTCTCTCGATGCTGAACGATGGTATTCTGTGGTTTCTTCAGTAACAGGGTTTTGCCTCAGGCCTGGGGAGGGCGTTCAAGAGCCTTGACAGAATTCTGTCTTGTTTTTGTAACCTCATGGGTCACTTTGGTCAACAGCTCAGTGAGGGAAGGAACCAGTGGCCGGGACCTGGGGCTGTCAGACTACTCAATTGTTCACAGACTTAGACATTCTCCACTACTACTCATGGCCCCTCTTACCAGTTGACGCCCACTACTTACTCTTTAGGTTACAGTATGCTCATGAGAATTTTATGTTTTTGAACCTAATTTGGTTTGGCCTCATGTTTGAGCCATTCCCCTCCCCCTTCCCTTACCCCACATTCGTAACCTCTCAGTTGTTTCTACTAGTCTGCATAAAGAAAATGGTTATCCTGGTTAGGGACCGCAAATGAGGGAGTTTATGCGGCGTTCCATTCTCTGTTCTTTTGAGTGTTCGCTTAGTAAGATCTGCTTGAAGTCAGACCATTTTTTCCTAAATTTTGATGTGTCATTTTTCCTTTCAGCTGAGTATAATTCCATCATGTAAATATACCACAGTTTCGTTGTCCATTCCTCCATGGATGGGCATTTGGGTTGATTACAATTCTTGGCTATTATGAATTGAGCTGCTATAAATATAGTTGTACAAAATTTTCTGCATCAAGATGTGGCATCTTGTGGGTAGATGCCTAGTAGAGGGACAGCTGGGTCCATTGGTAGTTCTATGTCCATTCTGTCTAGGAGTCTCCACACTGCTTTCCATAGTGGTTGAACAAGTTTGCAATCCCGCCAGCAGTGAATGAGGGTTCCTTTTTCCCTGCATACTCGCCAGCAATGATTGTTGGTTTTCTTTATGATTGCCATTCTGACAGGGGTAAGATGGTATCTCATTGTGGTTTTGATTTGTATTTCCCTGATGCTTAAGGATGCTGAGCACTTTCTTAAATGAGTCAAGGCCATTTGTGTTTCCTCCTCTGTGAATTCTCTGTTGAGATCAGTACCCCATTTTGTGAGGGGGCATTTTGGGTTTTCATTATTAATTTTTTTTAGTTCTCTGTAGGTTTTGGAAATTAGGCCTCTGTCTGAGTTGTAGCTGGCGAAAATCATTTCCCAGTTTGAAGGGGGTCTATTGGCTCTGAGTATGGTTTGTTTGTGTGTACAGAAGCTTCTGAGCCTGATCAGGTCCCATTGGTTAAATGTTTGTTGTATTTCCTGGGCTGTTGGAGATTTGCTCAGGAAATTTTTTCCCACTCCTATTTCTTGGTAGACAGTCTGATTTTCTTGTTGTATTGATGGACCCTGGCTCTCCCCAGTATTCTCTGCCATCTGTAGAACCTTCTCCAAACAAGAGTCACAAGAGTTTGGATTAGAGGGGATAAGCAGAGTTATTTGAGAGACTTTTTGATGTGTATACCCTCTCTTTTTAGCCAAAGAGCAGTGGAGGTTCTCTCTGGAGTTTAGGAGTTTCTTATCCATGGGATTCTGACTTGGTTCCCAGTACCAGGTATGAGTTCCCTTATCTGAGTGAGTCTCATGTCCAATCTGAGAACAGTTGGTTTTCCGCACAGGCTGTGTGATGCTATTGCACAGGTGTGCACTTTGTAACTGGCTGGTTGATTTCATAGCTCACAGTCTCCTGCTTATTCATGCTGTTCATGACCATTACCACCCAGAAGCTCCCTTAGTGCTTTCCAGTGCTATGAGTTCCAGCACGGTCATGTGATGTCCTGTGCCTGCAGGCTGTGGTGTCTGCAGCAATAGGGACTTACCTTTTAGCTCTGCAGGTAATCAAGTGCTTTGGCAATGGTCTGCCATGGTCATGGGTTTCTCTGACCAACAAACAGCTCACTGGGTGGGGGGCAAAATTCTTGCCCTTGGGATTTAACAGTTAGATCACATGAATTTAGGGTTAAACTGTCTTTACCTTCTACTTAGCAGTTTGGTTGGGACAATCCCTTTCCCACTTACTAAGGGTTACATCTTGTAGAATGTGATCCAGGAGAAAGGTTTCTATGGCTCTGATTCATGTTACTATTAGATTTGTGTAATTTCCCCCTCTTTCAAATATATCGCCGATATCTCCTACCCCCTGTGTTCTTTTTGTGGTGGATAAAAGCACTGCCAAATTCTTCTAGAGTGATATTGCTTTGATTGTTGTTTAGCAGTTTGAATTCTCATCAGCAGTTAAAAAAAAAAAAGAACACTCATTTTTCTTTACCACAAAGCAATCGCTAGTACCAGAAATTTCTGTAAAGATAAGCCATTCTAATAGTTTTATACTGGTATGCTACCTTTGTTTTAATGTGACATATATTGCTAGACACAAGTTTCAATTTTTACTTGAAAGAGTGACTTTAAAATTTTAATTGACAACTTCATACAAATAAGGTACTTTTAAAAATCAATTTTATCACATTCACCCACATTAATCTCTCCTCCTGCTTCCAGAGCCTATGAACAAAGCTGCCACAGCCTCTGTATGATGAAATATTAATAGGTTTAGAAGTTTCCAGAGTTTTATTTGAAAAGTCTAGTCTTTTCAAATATAACTCCAGAAATCATGAAGACTATGAAAAAGTGAAGAAGTCACATGCGTCCTCAGCACAAACACTAGGCCAGTAGAAAAATTTTATTTTTACTAACTAGATTGGAATTGGAAAAATGAGTAAAAATAAAAAAAAAGACAAATATAACAAGTCATATATAGGAAATACCAGATGCTGGCAAGAGTATTGCTTTGTGGAAAGAGTGACCCAAATTATGTGAGTCCTGGGACTTAGATTCGATTATATAGTGTTCAATATGGTTCCATTTATCAGAAAAAATAAGTAGATAATAGGAAAGTGTTAAACAAATAACTATAAATGTAGAGTGGAGTACTATATAGTAGTTAATGTTATGGTTTAAAAATATATGAGCTGGTAGCATATATACACTATAAGACTTTACAATAAACAAAAAGGCTTACATACATGGGATCCTAAGATTATTAATATAGACAAACACATGGACCTATAGAAGTTCAGAGAAGATGTTTCAAATCCACAGAGTAGCAGAAGTGATATCTTTTTATAGATAACTTGGTATTCCTCAAATATTGTATGATTAATCAAGAAATTGGTCCTTTAAGAAATCACCACAGTATACATGTATATATAGATATACAATAATATGCAATTTTACACGACTAATTTAACTGAATTACTTGTAATTTCCAGTGATTTGATGTTTCAAGGTCACATTTTATTTTGTTATAAAAACATGCTTTTTTAATGCTAATTCAGATTGAATGAAGGTTCCAGTTCTCCACAATACAACACACAGAGCGGAGTGCTTATGTGCAGAAGCCAAATAAAGAAACCTCACAGTTCCCCATCCCATGCCTGGGGGGTGGCAGGTATTGTCATTTCTGTGCTACAGTGCCCCCCAAACACTGTTACAAGTGAAACTATAATTGATGAATTATCACAGGTCAGGAACAGCCGGTACTGCTTCTACACATCTTTCTTTCTACTCAACTCAGGTCATTACTGGTTGAGGTTTGGTTAAACACAGAGCCAAACAGAGATGCACGTGGTACAGGACCTCCTAGTCCTTGCTCATCTAGGGCTGTGCCTGTAGTAAACAGAGCTATAGCTGTATTCGCTCGAGGTGAGGGAGGATTTGCTTGTTATTACATTTGTTTGGTATTGGCTCAGAGAAGAAAACCACTGTGCACACTTCATGGAAGCACCCTGCTTAACTGGTACCTGTCAGCTCCCAAGACATTTTGCCAGCATGCTATTGAACACAAAGAACAACAGCAACAAATGACTGTGTTCATTTTGGAAGACAAAATTGTGACGAGCAGCCCAAAAAGTGTCTAAACCTTCTATTATTCCCGTAGGAAATTAGATTCTCAAAGCCATTCTTTCTTTATCACTGGTGGAAGGAACGAGCCTCCTTGAAAAAAGTCAAGAAGCAGGCTCTGTGCCTTCTCAAGATTCAGCACAGTGAGTGTGGTCAGCAACAGTCAGGGAAGGGAGGAGAAGGGAATTCTAAAATGTTTCCATGCCTCCTAAGGATGACTTTTGACGTGCCTACTACTTTATCTTCGGGCTTTAGATAAAATACTCAATTTTAAATGAGAATTACCGAGATTTGAAATAGCTTAAAACAACGGGAAATGCGATTTTACTAAAAGGAATAGTTTCTGTCTAATAATCTCAATTGATTCCCTTTTTCATGGATCACTCTTTCATGCATTGCAGAAGTCAAATGTAAACATCATTGCCAAAGCTTCTTTACTTGTCCTAAGTGTTGAGTGTTCTCTCCATCCTCACCTGGTACTGGCAGAATGTCAGACACAGAATGGACCACAGTAGATATCTGATGCTTCAGTGAATGTTAAAGAATATGTATTGTCCATTTCTCATGCAAATTGGGTCATAGATCCACTGACGGCCTTACTATGTCTCATGTGATCACAGTGCTGACAGACCACGTTTATATTGAAGTTTGGAGAGTTAGTCTCCCATGATTTTATGACATTAAGTACTTTGAATCACTCACGTAATATTAGTATTGGAAACTCTGGCATTTTTTAGCCATAAGATGTGAAAGTAAAGAGTTTTTCTCAAAGATTACGTGTGTGTATTTGTGTGTGTGTTTGTGTGTGTGCTCAGCATTTATGATGTGCCCAGAATTTTTGGAATGCGTCATCTTAGTTTATCATCTCACTGACCCTGCAGGTGATTGCACCATTCACACTTTGAGGAAGGCACAACAAAGGAAATTAATTCAATTTATGTAGAGTCATAAGTAGGTGAGTGGGCAATCCAAGGCTCTGAAATGTCAGAGTCTACAATGCTATCTTGTACTGTCTTGCAAGAATCTAAGAAGAAATGCATGACATGAACCTGAATCTAGCACTGCCATTGGTTTGCTGTGTGAAAGAGCAGAGACAGCAATGACTCAAACCTCATGTTCATTTGTATATAAATAGTATTTATTAGCATCTATAATATTAAGACACTGTTGCACTGAATTCTCAGATATTGCTAGTACCTGTTAAATATCTCATTAGTCAAGTATAGATCTAGACAGAGAATGTAAGGATCATTTATAGTACTGTAATAACAAGACTTAATGTCTTTCCCATGATTTCCTACATAAATGCATATATGTTATTGTTGTGGTCAGCTTTCTGGTTGCTGCGCAAAAAGAACCCAAACAAAAGCGGCTTGTGGAGGAATGGGTTTATTAGGCCTATGGACTCTAGGGGAGACTCCATCCTGGCAGGGAAAACGATGGCATGAGCAGAGGGGTGGACATCACCTCTGCCACAGCACTACAAACAGCAGCAGGAAGGTGTGCCAAATACTGGCAAGGGGAAGCTGGCTTATAACCCCATAAGCCCCCCCCCAACACAGCTCCATCAAGATCATAAAATCCAAGTCGCCATCAGCTGAGGATCAATTACCCAGAACACATTCATTTGTTTGTGGGAAACACCTGGATCAAATCATGACAGTTATCTTAGAAACAATGAATTTATTGAAAATAGAGTAACAGATAAAAATGTATCCAAAATTAACAGAAAGACATAAGGTGATTAGTGCTTTGAATATATACCCATATTTTCAAGGAAAAAATGACAATAAAAGTTTGGGAATTGAAAAAAAAGTTTGGAAATGATCAGCCATAACATCCTGCCACCAAACATAGAAATAAAGACTAGCACAGAAGACAAGATATAAAAAGGAAAAATAAAGGAGCCTTTAAATAAATTAATTAATAAAACCACACCACATTACAAGATCACCAGTGACATATATAACTGCAAAAATTAGAGACACATGATGGGACATGAAACCAGTGAGGTAGAAAATAAGCAATGAGTCAGCTGAGGAGGTAGAAATCCATGCAAAAGGCAAATGAGTGGCAGTTGATGACAGACCTTAAGGAGAAAGACCTGTAGTCCAAACATGGTGTGTTAGTCATTAGGAGTAACATACATGTAACATTTTTCTATCTTTTTATGAAAACCTGCGTAATAACATAATATACCATGGTCATAATCCCTGCCCTCTGATTTCCCCCTTCCCAATCTCACAACTACTAAATCTTTCTTCTTTCCAATTAGTCTCTCCTGTGTTTTGATGTCATCATTTTTCCCTCCTGTTACACAAGGCTTGCGTAGGTGGTGCCTTGGTCTCTGTGAGGTCATGGTTACCAAAATCACTTGGTGTCTGGAAAGCAGGATTGCAAAGCAGTCCTCCCCTTCCTTTGGCTCTTACATCCTTTCTTCCACCTCGCCCATAATGGTCCCTGAGCCTTGGAAGGTATGATAGAGGTACCCCAGTGCTAAAGACACCCCTGTCATTTCTTCTCAACACCTTGGTGAGTTTTGTGTCTCCCTGGGGGTCATTGCCATGTGTAAAGAGAAGCTTTTCTAACAAAAAACAATGATAGTAGCATTAATATATGGGCATAAATGCAAGTAACTGGAGGGTGGTTTGGTGGGCATAATATATCGATTTAGCCAGACAACAGAAGTAGTTCCCTCCTAGGGCTTATGACCTCTGTAGTCATAGGATTTTGACTAGGTACTCACTATGAGGCAGGAATTCCCTCCCATAGAGCTGGCCTCAAGTCCAGTCAGAGGACCTCTGGTTTTCCCGTAACAGATGTGGCATCACTGCACTAGTTGGTACATCTGGCCTGGATGGCCAGCCGGAAAGCTTACAGGGTCCACTGCTGGTTAAGAACATTGATGGCTTTCCCCCCCCCCCCAACGGGCTGTGTAGGTCTTTCTAGTATTATGACAGGCAGGCAACGCAGCCCAGGCATGTCGAGTCTTCAGTAGGAGGGTCTTACCATGTTACTGTGATGGGCAACCAAGCGGCTTGGCAATAGCCTGTAATTTGGCTCTCTAGCCTCACAAGATACAATTTCACAATTTAAATAGCCACATATTTCCATAGAAGAAAGAGAAATTGAGGGTTTTTTTTTATTTGAAAGCATTTAGAATACTGAAAAAAAGTAAAACCACAAACCATCACAAAACATCATTGTTCAATTTATCATGATATCATTCAAGGCTGGGGACATGGGTCACTGGATAAAGCACTCATCACCCAAGCTGGAGTACCCAAGTTTGATCCCCAGACCCCACTTAAAAACCTGAAGCCTGTGGAGTTCAGTTCCCCAGTTTGTGAGAGGGCTGTTTGATACTTTTCCATTTAATTTTTTGAGTTCTTTGTATGTTCTAGATATTAGACCTCTATCCATATTGTAGCTGACAAAGATTAACTCCCAGTTTGATGGTGGTCTATTTATTGGCATTGAGTATGGTGTGCGTGTCTCTACAGAAGCTTTTTATCTTGATGAGATCCCATTGGCTAAGTGATTGTTGCACTTCCTGGACTATCAGAGGTTTGTTCAGGAGGTTTTTCCCTACTCCTGTCTCACAGAGAATTCCCCCAATTTTTTTCTGCTAGGGTTTTCAGAGTTTCAGGTTTTACGTTGAGGTCTTTGATCCATTTGGGGTTGATTTTTGTGCATGTTGAGAGGAGAGGGTCTAGTTTCATTTTCTTGCAAGTATTTATCCAACTTGTCTAGCACCATTTGTTAAAGATGCTATCTTTACACCGGTTAACATTTTTGGCATCTTTGTCGAATATGAAGAAATTATAGTTGCTCGAGCTTATGGTAAGGTCTTCAATTCGGTTCCATTGGTCTGTCTATTTTTGTGCCAGTACCAGAGAAGCTCAGGACAAGCACAGCAGTGAATCTGGAGTGAGAAACTCTGCCTCAGATGAGGTGATGGGCAGAGAACTCACCCGAACCCACCTTGTCCTCTGAGTCCTCACTGTGCTGTGGTGCTCACCCCTTCCCTCCCTTCCTCTCTCCTCTCCCTCACTCTTTGTGTTTCTTTCACTTTCTCTCTCACACACAAATAAAATATTAAAAATTATATTCATTCTTCAAGTACCTTGGGAAAGAGATGAAATACTTAGAAGCAGGTAGAGGTTAGCTTCTCCTGCTATTTTCCACCTGCTGTGGCAGATGTGCTGTCCAGATGTGGTGGCCAGAAGGTCACCCAGCCTTCCCCTGCCATCACGAAGCTTTCCCGTGGGACTGTAAGCCAAAGTAAACTAGCCTCCCAAAGAACTAAAAACAAAGTAAATTTTAGCAAATCTAAAAATGCTAATATTTGTCAGTGAGTCACTGTTGCCATTAAATACAAATAAGCTGAAAATTCAGTTTGTCACCAAAAGGGACTTGGTGATGACATAAGACAAACACACAGCACATGCTTCTTTTCCATGACCTGCTGTCATGAGATACGGCGGCTGAATAGAGACATTTTCTGTGGAAGTAAGACCTTCACTCATCATGGACACTAAAATATGAAGGAAATGATAGCAATAATAGTTCTAATGTCAATTAGAACTTTATATTATAAATTATATATTCCGTGTAACAAAATTTAATTGGAAATTGTGTATATATAAAAATTCAGTTATATTTTTTGGGTGGTTGACACTATTTGGCCTTATACTTAAATTCCTGTGTAAGAGTCATGTGCTTTGATGGGTTGGTAGAATATTGGTCTCAAGCTTGATTTCTTCAATGACACATTGGCGGCTCATATGTCCCTTCTCACTCACGGGTTCTTTTCCTCCTTCAAACCACACGATCTCATCTTTCCTTTTTTCCTTGGAATTTGTGTGCTGGTGCTACTTTTAGTTATTCAGTAACAGGTTACTGCTGTAACAAGTGAACTGGCCTCATTAATAAAAAATATTAAAATTACAGGTACTTCTGCTAAAGCCAGTGATACAAAATGGAGTTCATACATAATTTAAATTTTAGGCATATTAATTATCTTGAAACTGAGCCTTGCTTCTTAGGGAAACAATGCATCTCTGTTGCTAATGTAATCAACTTGAAATGAGCAGTCATAGTCCTTTCTGTGTGTGGAGTGCTCAGATCCTTGGGGAGCAATGATGAAGATAAGACACGTGGAGGAAAGCTAACACACTTAGATTTGAATGTGCCTATTAATGTTTCATGAGAAGTGAGCTTTAACTCTCACTGTAATAGATTTAATAGATCTGTGCCAAAATACTTGATTTAAGGCTAAGATGATTCCTACGCGGCAGTGCATTCTGAAAATATAAACTAGGTAGAAAATATATCGATAAGTGTTCAGGAATATGTATCATAAAATTTTCACACATACACATGTATAATCAATAGTTATCATAAGAGTATCAAGCATAATATATAAGAAAATGATTTCCAGTAAAACAAAGTAGGACGTCAAATACGTTAAAAAGCAAATTAATGTCTTTGAATAAACGTGTGTTATGAAAGCATTTTCTCTTTTCACTCTGGTTCAGCAGTCACTTTTTAGAAGAAGTTGCAAGCAGGCATGCGCACAAATATTAGGTGATTTCGTCATCCATGAAGGAAAAGCTAAGATTGAATCTCAGTTGGACTTCAGTAAAAAAGCATCATTTATTTTTCTCGCAACTTCTGAATTGTTCGCAAGAATTGTCGACATTAAAATATTACATTCTTCTAAGTAAATTATCTTTTAGCCTACTCATGGCATGATTTAAATCTGCATATAAAGTTCTGTTGTGTTTGTTTATTCATGAAAATCAAATTAGCATACACATTTAAGATGTATTGTTTCATGAACATTCTGAATTATAAATGCAATTTTACTTTTAATAGAGTACCAAAGGATAACAAATTTCACAAACCATATGACCTATTACTGTTACCTTAAAATACTTTGACATTACTCAGATTTACAAATACAGCCTACTATTCTACAGATGTTACACCTCATTGGAATGAGGTTAGTAGAGGTTAACTTACTCATTGAACAGCCAGCAAGGGTAAGAAAATATTGTTGAACCAGGATTCATTCAAGTATTTCAGATTTTGGAGACTGTATTGGTATGCAGGAATAAAATTGTCTGTTAATTCCCTTAAATTCTGAATAGTGAATTCATGATCATTTTAAACCATGAAAAATGAACATCTTACCATTGTTTATACTGTTTGATTTACTTCGTAAAACATTTCCAGGATGATGAATACCAAAAAAATATTTAGAGCATATTATTTTTATACTGAGTGTTATTTCAGAGAAGCATATACAGACATGTACATCCTGTTTTGTGGAAAATGTCAACAAGTCAAATGGCATTTTTACATAGAACCATATCCATAATTAGTAGTTTTCACAAGCGTAAAAGCTAATATGTAAAAAATAGTTTTTACTAAAAGAGAATGACATGTAATATATTTAAAATTATAAATTAATTTTTTTGTTTTGAAAAAAACACAAGATATTGAAGCATTTTCTTTTCATTTTTGTTTACTGATATTTTTTAAATGCATGCAATTTTTTAAGAAAAAACTGCATATATGCATAATAGTATTATTATTTTATCATTATTAAGGGCAGGCAAAACCTATGTCATTCTATATTTTAAGCCCATTAGTTGTCTTAAAAATTAAAGTATTAGGGCTGGAGAGATGGCTTAGTGGTCGGGACACTTGCCTCCAGTGACGAAGGCCCCTGGTTTAATTCCCCAGGACCCACATAAGCCAGACCCAAAAGGTGGTGGCCCTGGTGCGCTCTCTCTCTCTCTCTCTCTCTCTCTCTCTCTCTCTCTCTCTCTCTCTCATCTCTCTGCTTGAAGATGAATGGGTGGAATATTTTTTTTTAAATTAAAGTATTAAAATGTGGGTATGGGGAAAATAATTAAAAGTTGAATCTGTCATCACACAATCTTAGCTTTTTGTATATGTGGTGTGTGTGTGTGCGCACACACATGCTCTCCTGTTAGGGTGTTCGTGGAGGCCCAGAGGTTGACATGACATGTCTTCCCCAGTCTCTGTCATCTTTATTTTACAGAGGCAGTTTCACCCCAAAGACCTCCTGTCTCCTCCTCTTAAGCCCCATCATTACAAGCCTCATGCCCAGGCCACCATGCCCACTAGGCATGGGTGCTGCAGGTCTGAATTCTCATCCTCACACACGTACATAGCAAGCATTTTGCTGACTGCACCATCTCCCTAGCAATGCAGTGTGAAATTCCTTGAATAACACCAAACAGTTATTGCCTAGGTTATTCAAAAGTAGTTTATTATTTATGTAAAATCCATTTGTGTTTAAATGATTCAGGTATCTCATAAGGAGGATGTGAGTTTAGAGATGAGTCATTTGAAGGAAACAATTAATTTATTTTATTTATTTATTTATTTATTTATTTATTTATTTATTTTTTGTTTTTTCAAGGTAGGGTCTCACTGTAGCCCAGGCTGACCTGGAATTCACTCTGTAGTCTCAGGGTGGCCTTGAACTCACGGCAATCCTCCTACCTCTGCCTCCTGAGTGCTGGGATTAAAGGCGTGCGCCACCACGCCCGGCTTAACAATTAATTTAATACTGAACATTTTAGTTTGAAGTAGTATGTTTAAAATTGATTAAAATATCTATGTATGCAGACTGCGTTTAATCTTTAGTAGTGATACCTTTGACACCGGACTCTCAAAATACATTCCGTTCTTGGAAAAAATAATCATTTTTATTCCTCCAGCAATTTGGACAGCCTGCTGAGTTTCGGGACAGTTCTCAGCCACTGGTGAGATTTAGGCAGGACAATGACCATAACAGGAATGCAAAGTCTTCCTCCTATCCTGGGCCCACAGGCCAGGAGCTAACACAAAAGGGATCAATGAGTAACCATCCAAGTGCAGAGAATATAGGTGACTTTTGAGTTCTTTCCCCAGACCTCCCAAGGGATCTCATTTTGCAGAAGTATTTGTAGAACAAGACTGAATTAAGAACAGGAAACCTTTCTCAGTAAAATTAGCCATTTTTTAACCTCTTTATTGGTTCTTTTGCTGGTTTATGTGCCTTTTCATTGCTGTTAGTAACGAGAGAAATACAGAATCTGGTGCTAGAGGGTGTCCTGTGAAGTCCTTGATCCTGTGCTAAGTCCAAGACAAAAATAGCAATGATTGCCTTCTCTCTCTCTCTCTCTCTCTCTCTCTCTCTCTCTCTCTCTCTCTCTCTCTCTCCTCATTTACTTTTAAATTTTACCAACAGAAGTGACACTTACTCATCTTTTCTGTAGAGTTGTTTAAAAATATTTTTTATTTTCAAGGAGAGAGAGAAGGAGAGGGAGGGAGGGAGGGAGGGAGGGAGAGAGAGAGAGATGACATAATTTTGCCACTGTAAAGAACTCCAAACACACACCACATGCCCCACTTTGTGCATCTGGCTTTATGTGGTATGATAGACCCAGATGTCTGATTATAATTGACTTTGCAGCTTTAGTCCCTAACAGGTGGACTCCTGCTTCAAGGGAGGGTGGGCATGTCACTTGGGGCAGCTCTGAATTCCAGCCTAAAGGTATGTAGAGAGGTTTTGAGCTCTGGCTGTGCTTGCTTGTGGTGCTGGCTATTTCCTGGTGACTCTCTGCTTGGGTTTATTTATGGATGGGAGCCAGCTGTTTCTCCATTTGATGGAAGTTCCCCTGGATCTGCAAGCTTGAAATAAATCCCTTCCTCCCATAAACTGTGTCTAGTTTGGGTGTTCATCCCAGCAGTGTGGAGCTGACTATAATATGTGGATCCTGGGGAATTGAACCTGGCTGTCAGGCTTTGTAAGCATGGGCCTTAAACAACCCCTTTTAATTGACAATTTTCTTCCATGAACATAATATATTTTGATCATAACACCCTCCCCTTACCTTGTTTTGTTCCTCTTCCTCTGCCTACACAGCACTGAACCTTTTGTTTCTAAATATTTTATTTATTTATATTTTGAATGCTATCTTCACAAAAATGAGTAGCATAAGCTGGGAAGATACCTCAGCTGTTAAAAGCACTTGCTTGCAAACGCTGCTGGTCCAGGTTCCAACTTCTGTTCTTGTCATTCTGTAAGGGAGACTTCGGTAGCTCTCTCTTCATTGGTGTCCTTTCTCCAGATCCTACCTTCCTCCGCCTATTCAGTCTGGAGTCCTGGGCACCACATTAACTTTAATGAAACACCTGTAGGATGAGATTTATCTGCATACATGAAACCTTCCCTCAACCTTTCATCCCTTCCCTGTGCCTTGTTTCCTGTTTAATTACTCCTCTTTAACTGTGTTCAGCTGAAATACAACTTTTTTTTAGAGATCTTCCCTGATCTTCTAAAAATAGTAGTCCTCCCTTACCTACGTTTGCCCTTTGCACAGTAGCAATGCCCTATGGAAAGCCATGGTCCAGCATTCAATAGAATATTCCAGGAATACACAATGCATATGTTGCAGATAACGTTTGTCACTAGATGTTGTAATTCTTGTTCCACTTTGATACTATTGTTAATAGTTCCCTGTGCTTAATTTTCAGTGTAAACTTTTTTTTTAAAATTTATTGTCCATAATGAGTTACAACATTTAGTGGGCAACCAATGAGTTGTTATCCCAATTCCCCACTGCCCTCCCCTCCCCCCTCCACTGGATAACCTCCTCCATGGGTCTTCTGGATCAGTCCTTGTGACAGGGGACCATGGATAGCCTAGTATTCAGCCAGGTTCTCCTGGCCATGCCTCTGGATAATCTCCCCCACCACGGCTCTTACAATCTTTCCGCCCCCTCTTCCGCATAGTTCCCTGAGTCCTGGTGGATGAGTATTAAGGCTGCTTTAAGGTTGTGATCTTAGGGGTCTTCGTGTCGAAATCGTTGGTTTCTGTCTCACTGGCTTATCCTGTGTTGATTTAATGGCTGTGGCTGTGGGCCCCTTGTTCATCCCGTCATTCTCTGCGGGGTTCCATTTGGACCCTCCACGATATGACTGTGGTGGGTCCTCTCTTGCCAGAATCTCAGCTATCGGCCTACGGTTGGTTGGTAGGGTTAGATGGGCCCCAGCTCTCTCGCTGCATCCTGAGGGACGTGGCGTGTCTGCTAGTCAGCCATCTTGTCAATGTAAACTTTATCATAAGTATATGTATATTGAAAAAAAAATAACATAGCTTATATAATGTTTGCTAGTACCTGTGATTCAGGCAACCACTGTTGGGGGATTAGAGAATATGTCCTTCATGAGGAATTGGATATTTTTTATGAAGATATACTTGACATTCGTTGTATCTACTTCCCCACATTGGGGAGCATTGAGGTTTAGTACTCAATTCACATCTCCTAGGATGTTATCTAGAACAGCAGGATTACATAAATGTGTTGCCAAATTGAGTGAACTAATAATGGTTTTGATCTATGAGGAGTATTATAACATGTTTTCTTACCAAGTTTCATTAGTTTATGATAAGGTTAAATCAAAGTATGCATGAAGAAATATGAAAGTAAGAAGGATGGATATAGTGGTTCTTGGAAAATGTCTGATTGCACATTAATTTTCTATGTGTATAACATGAGTGTTCCTTTGATGAACCTAGTAATCTTCCCTCCAAGGTTCTAAGCCATTATGAGTACATAATGGCATCCAAGTAAATGCCCTTACTCAGAAAATGTTAGAGCCCAGAAAATAAAGATGAGGTATCTGCTTGGGTCCTATAATTCCATTTCATTTTTAGTTTCATCCTACAGGTATTGAGAAAGTACAGCAGAGAACTAGTATCATTTTATTTTAACTGTCAGTTACTCATTCACTAGAGAAAAGTTGATATAGAATATAATTGGATTAATGACCAATGTTGATAATTTTGGTTCTCTCAAGTGAAAGTTCTTATCTTCACTAGTATTTCTTGTAGACAGAGATGTTTAGGTATGCTTTTAAATTAATTATTATAAGTACTTAATATTTCAAAAAAGGAGTCTACTGGTGATAAAGCAGTCTGCAGAGAGAGAGATACCAATGCTCACAGCAAGACTTCCAAGCTGTGACCAGCACTCCTTGATCTAAAGCTGTTCTGATCTCTTCCAGCAGGTAGCACCTGCTTCCACAATTGAGTTCCTAATTACATAGTGTCTTGTCTCAGTAACAATTATATTTCAGGTTCACAAACCGCTTCTCTCTCCAACCCCCTCAAGATTAGTTTAGTTCTTCAATTTTCAACAAACCAACAGCTAAAACATAGACACCATTAGATGCTAAGGTTTTCATGTGACATGTTTGTATACTGTCTTACTGAAACAAAACAGGAAAGAAACCTGATGTGAGCCTGTGAATAAAAAAGGCTCATTTTGAGACTTGGAGTAATACAGAAAATCGACTTCACAAAGTGTGATTGAGAGGTTCCCTGTCCTAATGCGGGTGGACAGTCATCCTAGGCACTAAGAGTGAGAGAACATTACAACATGCTTCACACTTTACAGTAGCTATCAGTGAATTTGATATATTAAATGTCATGTGCATTGAAGTTTCACTGAAACTTTGTGCTTCTCACAAAACTTCTGTAAGGACTGAGCTGGGGGTTAGAATTTAGATAATGCCCAGCAAAAATTCCAATGCACCTCAAAATTTAAGGAGCACCCACATCTTGTCTACAAAGTTAAAGAATTAAAATCATAGACAACCAGATATTAAGGTATAGTGGGAGACTTTGTTTAAGGGAACATGGGGAGTTACAGAGTTCTCCCGCCACAAGTATGGGGAGAACACGTAGGAGAGGTTTTAGCCAAAATCTATGCATTTTTATTAAACATACAGGAAAAGAAAGATAAGAGAGAGCCCCCATCATGAGATAAAGCTCATGTGGAGAGATCTTGAGTCCTCCCTGGGGTGAGAGGCCTTACCTGGAAAATGAAAGTCCTCCTTCAGGACACCATGTGGAAGAAAAAAGAGACTGCCTTTGTTCTAGGGAAGCTTTTTAAACTTCCACTAGGTAAGTCAGAGAGACAGCTGATTGGTCTATACCTGACCAATCAGTTTTTGCATCTAGGTTTGAGCTCTGGCCAGACACACCTCCCACTCAAGGGGAAGGGGGTCCATTGAGCTTACCTGAAATTGTCACACTTCCTCATAAAAACTCAAGTCTAGGAGTAACCTGTTAGAAGTAAAATATTATCAAATAGCTTGTGCCTGCAGGCAAATAGAATGGATAAGATTGTCTGGTGGACAAGTTTATTCCGAATGTTCCTTTGAAGGTCCATTGCCCGTGCGATGCAGAAAAACGGAAATTTGCTCTCTCACAATTCTGAAAGCCAGAAATTGAAGGTCAAGGTGTTAGCATGTTCAGGTTTCACTCTGGAGGTGCTGGGGAAGATCTGCTCCAGACCTCTACCTTAGCTCCTCCTGGTTTCCTAGCCAAGGACAACAGAACTTCAAAGTTCTTATGAGCTACTACATGGTGCTTCTCTGTGTCCATTCCCCCACCCCACTTTTTTTTGATAAGGATATTGGTCATATTGGATAGGGGCTTACATGACTCTACTGTGAGACTGTGTGTGTGTGTGTGTGTGTGTGTGTGTGTGTGTGTGTGTGTGTGTGTGTGTACATGCCTGTGTGGATTCATGCACGTAGAGGCCAAAAGTCAATGTCTGGTATCTTCTTCACTTGATCTCTACCTTACCTGGAGTTGACCAATTTGGCCAACTAAGCTCTAAGCATCATCCTGTCTACACCTCCCCTCTGCTGGGGTTATAGGCTTGTTCTGCCACACCTGGCTTTTTACATGGCTTGATGCTAATCCAGATTGATGTCCTCATGCTTGTACAATCAGCACTTTGTCAGATGAGCCATGTCCTCAGCCCTCACTGTGAATTCTTCTTAAATAACTATATTCTCTTCAGCTTTAGTTTCCAAAGTAAATTACATCCTGATGAATTGTTAGGATTTTACCAGATGAATTTTGGGAGGATCATAATTTGAATCATAAACAGTACAATATGTGAAACCAAGATGTCAGGGATTGAGTGAGATGCTTTTTGTCCCCCAATGAGGAATTAGAAGGATGAACCTGGCATTTATGTGCAAAGGGAAAAGTCAGGTGATCAAGTGTGTGGGCAGGGCTTTAGGAAGAAACACTGTTACCAGTTCGTGGGAACCCTCACACTGTGCTGAGGTGCTGATTCTGCATTGTGAAATGCCTCTCAGTATACTATGTGGGGAAATTAGAAAAACAAATTTGCATGTGCTGTACAAAGCACTTATAATTTGACTTTAGCATGCATCTCCGTAAATCATGATATAATTAAGAATAGTCTGCAAAGGTGGATGTTTCCCTATAAATGAATGTAGCTTACACATTTTATCCCTGAGTTAGTTTATCATTTCATGTCTTCCTTTGGCATGGGTTTGTTTCTGTGAATGGCAGGGAAGCTTTCCTTGGGGAAAGAGGAAATGCAAGGAGAATAGAAGCATTGTGCTTGCTTGAATATTTTTCTTTTAAGAGGACGTTGCTGTTTTATTGGTGGAAGTAACCATGGAATTTGATAATTAAAAGCAAGAATAAGCAAAATTCTAGGCAACAAGAAGTGAGAATTTTATAAAAAGCCATGTCAAGCATGAATAATATCCGAACCCTCAATTCATTGGCTTTGATACGCTTCCCTTCAGCCCCTGCTGTAATCGTATTTGAGTGTCTGATGGTTTTCATGTTTACACAAAAAGATATAAGGAAGGGGTGGATCTGGAATTTTCCTGTGTCTTATGTTAGGAGACCATCTGATTATAATATTCATATGTTCATTGACTTCACTAGTATTTTTAAATCAGTTGACAATGGAAAGAACAATATAACATTGAGAAGTAATTTTCATAATTAAAATTTGTGATAGCAATGAGTTATGGTGCATTTCTTGACATATACATTCAGACCATGTTAAAATGTGTGTGTGTGTAGCATAAGGAAAGTTAGATTTTGGAAGTAAATCACTCAGCATTGATGAGCAGTTTGCAAGGGTAGAACATTGCCATAATTATCGGTCCTTTCTGACTATGTAATTAGAGCGTTGAGTTTGGCAGGAGTTCCCTCATTGAAACTGATTATCATCGAGAATAAAAACTTAGAGACTGCATGGGCTGGAGGAGAGAACAGAGAATTGATGGGGAGAAATTCTGGTTTCTTTCCCAGAATTAGAATAGCTCTGTCCTATAACTTGGAGAGCAAGTCAATTAATTCTATTTGTGGGATGTTAAATGCAGTCACCCACTTGCTTGGCGTGGCGTCCATGTCTTTGATCATGTTTGACCTGGGTGAATGCAGCATGGCTGCCCTTTGATTACCCAGCGAATCTGATCAGTGTACCACTGATTGCCTTAGTCTGCTCATCATTCAAAGCATGGCGGGAGGAGTATGAATTCCAAAGGGTGAGACTGGCACTATCCAAGTCTAGATATGGATCTCAAAGTTCAGTGACAATGGATGTTAGACCCATGAGAATTACAGGGCGAGAGTAAGCTGTGGTGGCCAAGACATGCTTTCAGGAAATAGCTTTGCGAAAGGTTGGCACCAGAGACTGTGCTGTGCCAACACCAGAAAACCATGTTTCTATGGCACCATTTTCAAATATGTTATCAAGTGTATTTAGCAGTTAAATGTGCACCCATTACCCAGTGAGCTGATGAGCCTCTGACATCATGGTAGTAACTTCTCCACAATTAGCCATCGTGGCACAAGCGACCATGTTCTCTGTCCCTCCCTGCCATCCCCTCACATCTGCCCAGGCTGAGACACATCACAGGACATATTCCTGCTTCAACTCCATCTCAGATGACACTTGACTTAATGTCAAACTTTTCTTGATGCTTCTGGGGTTCTATCTGTATCTTTGTTTTGTTTTCTTCATGGAGAACATGAACCTCTTTGCTTCCTCCTGGCTCTGATCCATGGCACTACCCTCCTGAAGATCCCAGGACAAATGTCACTGAGTGTTTCAGTACAACTCATGTTGATTATCAGCCTTCCTGAGATGCAAGTCTGAAATGACAGTGATTCCTCTAGAGGAGAGTATGTCTTTGCCTCTTCTTCCTGCAGCCCTTTGTGTTACTTGGCTTGTAGGCGCATCACTTCACACTACATCTCCTTTCGTATTACTTTTGCCTTTTTGTCTCTGACTTACAAGGACTTCAGTCATATTGGAACTGATGGTGGACAATCCTATTAAAGGTGTGGCTTTCCTCAGCACTACAGTTAATATGCTGACTTAAATATATGGAATAAGTTCAATGGATCTATCATCTATCTATCTATCTATCTATCTATCTATCTATCTATCTATCCATCTTTCTATCTATCCATCATCTATCTATTATCTATCCATCATCTATCTATCACTTATCTATTATCTATCTAATCTATCTATCAATCATCTATCTATCATTTATCTATTATCTATCTAATCTATCTATCTATCTATCATCTGTCTATCTATATCTATCTATCATCTGTCATCTATTATTCTATTATCTGTCTACTATCATTATTATCTATTTATCATCTACTACCTTCTATCTATCATCTTTCTCTATCATCCATCAATCATCTGTCATCTGTATCTTCATAGAAATAGAAAGGTGCTCTAAACATAAATATCTGCTGTGGATAAGTTAGGAAACCAGTCTTCTAAAGGTTCCTCTGTCTTCTCTTACACATTTATTTTCAGTGTCTAATAAAAACACATTTTAGTATATTGTCAAAAGGAAATAAAAATGTTCATTCCCCACAAAGTGTGGCCATATTTCACCTCTCTTATTGCAAGTCCAAGAATATCTGTATAGAACAATCTTTCTAGTAATAAGAGAGTCCATCTGGTTCAGGCATGCACACACAACCACACAGTAAATCCTTTACTAAGGAACAGAAGTGTGTAAACGCCATTGATAGCCAATACAATAGCAAAGTAGTTCAAATATGTTCTGAAAATTTTTGTTAAAAAAAATTCAAAGTATTCCCAGTACTCCCTATTGGAAAATAACCAGAGATACAGCACATCGAGAGCGTATCTCTCTTTTCGGATAGGCTCTCAGATAGTCATGGCTGTGGAGAAAAGCTCGTGGTGAGGCGAGGCATGGAACAGGTTCCCTAGAGAAGTGGAAGAAATGCAATGCTTAACAAATCACAAATTACAGCAATTGCTAAAGTTGCTTTTATTTTACCTATGATGAATGTTCACTTTCAAATCTTTTGCTGAGTTGATTAATGTACTTGGAGACATTTACTATGCTTTGGTTATGTGTAGTCTGGTGTATACATGCATTATAATTTTGTTTAGCTCTGAGTATTGTTTAATAACATTGTTTTTTATCTTTAACAATCTCTGTCATATTTACCCATGATATTGTGTAAATATATATTTGCTTAAGTTAAGAACAATCACAGTTGTAAATAAATCTTTGAAGTGTTCTCCCCACTTTTCAGAGTTTTAATAACTTGAATACTATATTATATTTGGATGATGAGAACATTCCATTGATAACCAATTGTACATAGATGGACATTTCCAGCTGTGGAGGAATACAGATCGCTAACCTGGGGTTTAGGAAGATGTCTCAGTGTATAATAAAGCATTTGCCCAGCACATGTGAGGAATTGAATTTGGATACCTCGTACCCACATACTATACACACAATGGTACAATGCATCTTTAATTCCAAATCCAGGAAGGCAGAGTCTGGCGGATCTCTAGGTCTCACTGGTTACCTATTCTAGCCAAATCAGTCAGTTCTAGGTTCAATGCACAGGCTGAAAAAATCAGCTTGTTCATGAGTGAGGAAGGCACCAATGTCAACCTCTGGCTTCCACATACTTGTGTGCCCACCTGAACAAGCACCTGTGCACCCATCTGTATAACAACACCCCCACACACAATACACGAAGGTGCCTACATGCATAAAAATACACACATACCAAAAATAAGTCATTACTCCTCAGTGAATTTTTTACTTAAGCAATGTGGATCTTTGTGGTAGCTAAGAATGCCTTTCTGGGCCATTTTTATGATCTTCCAAGTGTACAACTCTGTTTGATTATTAGGAAAAAATGTTGCTCTAAAATTGATAAAAATGTGATTATATATCTCCCTAGGATTTACAGTTCTCTTTTGAGCACAAATGTGAGAATTTTGGATATTTAAAGTGAAATGTTTAATCCATGGAAGTTACACACACACACACACACACACACACACACACACACACACACACACACAGAGAGAGAGAGAGAGAGAGAGAGAGAAAGAGAGAGAGAGAGAGAGAGAGAGAGAGAAAGATCGAGATCTTCTTTTAAAACTCAGCTCAGGTAGGGTCCTCACTCACTCTGATGATCCCACCATAGTTCAGTGTTATTATTTTCGCTGTCTATCTACACATGTTGCTTCCATTTTTCTTAACTTTAAGAAAGACTTGAATTATCAACATCAATTAATTTTCATAACCTCTCTCTGGAAAATCAGCAGCAGCTAACTTTCTGGGTTAGGCACTGAGGGACTTAAGGTGTAATGCTTTATTTATAACTACCTCAATGATTTATCTGACAGAGAGCATCTTGGGAAGTTGCCTCACTTTAAGAAGTGTTAATAAATTAATAGGTTACTGAAAGAAATCTCCAGGAACTATGCAAATTGAACAATTCCCTTTGGAGAGAGCGGTCTTGCACTTTGCATGTCTAAAATGGAATCTTGACAGCTGTAGAAGTGAATCATGGTAACTGAGAAAGAAAATCCTTTTACTCCAGGGTAGACCAGGGACTAGGAGCTGTATCTATGGAGGAGTGGGCTGGCCAGGCTTATGTACCTCAGCCTTGGTGCTCAACCATTGCACACACACACCTGTAAAATGCATACTGGGTGGGCTGGTCCATGAGCTAGCACTTGGCATAGCGCCTCAGCTTTGGTGCCCAGCCTTTGCACACACACACATGTAAGATGCACGTAGTGTGAGCTGACCATACATGCAGCATCGGGCAGGCACACCCAGAGTGTCCCAGACAATGCAGTGCGATCATAGATGCACAGCTTGGCAGGTCTCTCTCCCAGCCTTGGTCATTGTGCTGTCAAGCCTGGGAATAATGAAGGAAGAATATTTTCATTCAGCTGGGTGGCTCACCTTCAGGGCTGGCACTGGGAAACAGCAAGGGACTCATATTCACACATCCTGTCCTGGCCTCTCTGTTATGTGAGGTTTTCCTTTCTCTCTGAAAGAAGAAAATATGGGAGCAAATTCTTCCTCCTTTAAAAAAGCTGGGGAAAATGTTAATGGTCTACTCACAAGTCTCAATCAAGTAGTTCCTTCTACCAGGTAAATTCTGGCATTAGCTTTTAAGACATTTATACTAATTGGTTGAGATGACTCAGTGGATTAGATCACTTTCCAGACAAGCATGTGGGTCTGAGAGGGCTTGAGGCTGCCTGAGTTTGATTCCCCAGCACCAGCATGAACAGTTGCAAATGGCCACTCACATGTAAAAGCCCAGTCCTTGGAGAGTGGAAACCAATGAATGTCTGGTACATACAGCTCAGCCAGTTAGACTGGAAAGCACATCACTGGTTTCAAGGAGAGGCTCTGCCTCAAGGACATCCACAGGTGAGCTGTAGGGGACTTTGGACAGTCTCCTCTGAGCTCTTCATGCAAACCTGTGGGACATAATCATCTGTGCACACGCCACCATCTCTACATACCATGTGTGGTACCCTGCTGATGAGGCATGGAGGAAGTAGGGTTCTGCTGAGTCTGGCAGGCTTCTGGGACTGTCTCCTTCTGATAAGGAAGTTGAGGCAAAGTCCGAGGGCCCCTGTAAATCTTAGCAATCCTGAAAACTCCAGTCCCCAGGCAGGCCACAGCTGTCTGATAAGATAAGCAGTTAAAAGCCTAACTTAATCCAGCTGCAATAAACAAACCTAAACAACAAGGTTACATTAACTCTGCTAACATCACCATTCTATCCATGTCTGTATCCATGTATAGAGTCACGTAGCCCCCTCAATTTATCTATGTAAATTAGGTATCCAAAGGATACTGGCCCCTACCAATCAAACTCATGAGATGCCCACAGATCTTGCTTCCTATGCTTCTACCCCTGACTTTATATAAGCAACTGCTATCTATACAATAAAATGAGAATTGCCCACTGCCGCATTCTCCCGAGGGTCTCATCTCTCATTCGGCTCATAGCTATTCCAAGCCTCTGCTCACCCAGCCCCTGTGGGTGAACAGGGAGTTGATGCATGCTGCAACTCCCTAAGTAACCCACGGACCCAGACCATGCATACCACAAACACATGCAAAAATAAAAGACGTGTCGTGTATCCTATTTAATCTACATGTGTCGGATCCTACACTTCCCTTTTCTTCCTGCTAACAATAGGTTAGTTATATTTCCACCTCACTCTGTCTTTGCCTCTGTGTTAAGTAGTGTAGAAACTTTTTGATAGAGCATATATTATTCATCTGCCTCATATCTTATTCAATTTAAATTAAGATACATTTTTGAAGCAAAATTTTGATGTTCACCATACTGGAAAGCATTTAAAATGGCTGTCTTTAAATCCTTCCTATAATTTCTGTTCTTTATTGTTATTTATGACACTTTTCTATAAAAATTCCTATTCATCCCACTTCCAGTGAGATGCCTTGCAACATAATTAGTGACTACTTTTGACTAACACCCCATCATATTCATTTTCTAGGTATAGGTAAACAATGTAATGTTTGCATAAATTACTTATTTTGTATTGAAATATAATCTTGACATACTATAGTTCAAGTCTATTTGATTTTTGGGAAGGAACTAGGTGTTGTCATATACCATGCAATAACTTTCGGTCAATGACTGACTCTATAAGCCTCTGTGGTTTCATGAGAGATGATGCGTGGCAATGTCACATGACCCTTAGTTGGTACAAGGATTTTGCATGATGTCAAGATTAACTAAGAACACAGTTCTCAGACTACATCACTGTTCATTGATGAAGGCCTGCATAAGCTTTTGCAAATAGATGAACAAGTTTAATCAAGAGGAATTCGAAAGAAATGCAGCTTTTGTGTGAACATAGAAGCACCATGTGTGGACATGTATGAAGATAATGAATTTCTTTGGTCAGTGAAAGAAAACAGAGGTGCATGTTTGTTTAATTCTACCTCTCTCCTCTTGCCTTTGGCTTCTATCATGGCACTTCACTGGAGTGACACTCACGGTAGCCACAGGTCTTTATCCTGCCTGGAGAGAAAGGAATAAGCAAGGGCCTGGATTGTTGGAGGTCATTTTAGATTCGTAACTTACTATACTCACCTTCCAAGGAAATCTTCTTAAATCAGACACACTGGCATTCTGTGCATACCCAAATGTATCCTCTTGTTTTAAGCATTCCGGTGGCTTTGGCTGCCCGGCTGTGGGGCAGACCCTCTGGCAGTTGCTGGCACCAGCTGCCCGGCCACCGGGTGAGGTCCGCTCCCTGGTGCAGCTCTTTCTGTTTTGCCTGCTGTGGAGGAGGCTGTGGGCTGGGTGATGGGTGCAGTGGCAGGTTCGGGAGCTGGCAACCTCTTGGTGCCTTGGCGGTGGCTGGTTCGGCTGGTTATATAGAGAAAAAGGGGAGAGGCAGGGGCAGAAACAGTCAAAGGATATTGGCAGTGGTCAGAGACCTGTGAATGCCTGCTTTGCATAGATCAGCCCCAAGTGGACGTGACCTTAGGGCCATATCAAATGGTGGGGTAAAGGAACTGTCACCTTAGACTTTATCGTCCAGGCACAGTGGGGGTGAGAACACTGGATTCACTGTGGCTTAGCACTGTGGCTTGCTTAGGGAGCCTGGAGTTTTAGAGTTAAGGGTGGAGATGGTGAACCGCTATGCCCTCCGTGTCCCTTTAGCAGTGTCCAACAGTATCCCATGTTCTTTTCATCTTATAACCCCTTAACATCATGTTCTAAAAGATTTAGTGTTACATAGCTTTCATTTCTCTTATTCGCTTGACTTCCACGACATGTACTTGGGTTGTGTTTATTTTTTGGAGTGCATCAACTGGCATTATACTTTCTCCATTGCGCCTGGCATTTGTTCTGTCTTCGTGTGTGTAAGCATTTGTGTCTGTGTGTGACTGTGTGTGGGTGTGTGTGTGGGTGTGCACATGCCATGGCATGAGGGTGGAGAGCTAAGGACCGCCTCATGGGTCTTCTACTCCCGAGTTGTTTGAGACAGGGGCTCTTATCCGGTGTGACTGCTTACCACTGTGTGCAGCAGGTGAGCTGCCTGGGAGTTTCCAGGTCTTCTGTCCTGGCCTACCATCACACCATAGATGCATTGGGATTATAGACACATGCTCTGTGTCCAGTTTGATGAGAATCCTGAGGATCTGAACTCAGGTGCTCAAGCTTGCAGGTCAGACACTTTCCCCAGCCCCTCGTGCCAACTCCAACAAGGTGACAGTGATTTATATATATATATATTGAAATATCAGGTCTGTATTTGTTCTACTGACCTTTTTGAAATATAAGCCTCAAAGTTGACTTGTGCCCTAGTGAAGTCTGTGAACCGTTTGCATTTTCCCTCAGCTCTGTTTTGTCACAGCATCTTTGAGGATGTGCTGTGTGGCTGGGGTGCCCTGCTAGATAGGTGGTTGGCGTTTATATCCACTCTTCTGCCCCCCTGCCATGTGTTCTCTTGCCCAGATGATGCTGGAGAGGCATCAGTGTGCTGTCCTGGACAGGGGACAAGGCTGTACTGATCAGGGACTGTCTCTTCCCCCAATGGCTTTAGGAAGGAAAGTATAATTTTCTTGACCAATGGGGTATAGTAATTTTATTTATTTATTTTTCTGTAGAGTGGACAACATCCTTGTAGATTATATTTGGAAGATCTGCCTGAGAAGTACCAGCGCCTCCTTGAGAGCAGATAGTGGTGGTCATGTACAGATCTGTAGGGGAGGAAACTTTTTCCAGGCTTTCTCTTTCATGGAGGAAGCACACTAGCTAGAAATCTTCCTCACTTATTTTGGTCCATCCTTCATCTCTCCTTTGGGTGATTGGGAGCCTGTGAGGAGGAGCTGGGAGTGTGTGATGGGTGATTTATATGCAATACTACTTAATCCTAACGTCCTAACTCCAGACTCTGCACACCCTGGCCCCGAATCTCAGGAATGGATATATTTTTAGAAACCCAGATGACCCCTCAGTATGGGCAAGTGTAAAAAGCAGTTTGTTTAATCTGGCTTTGGGGTTAGCTTAAATTTGAGATCAGTTTCTGAGTGTAGAGTTTTTATTCAGAGTTCCCATATGCTCACACTCAGTTTCCCGCTTAACATCCTCCATCCATATGGTATGTTAGTCATGACCGAAGCTGTGACATCGGTATGTGATCACTGCCTAACACTGTTGTTCCCCAGTTTCCCTCCATTTTCTCTGACACTGTTTTCTGCTCTGGGATGCCATCCAGGATTGCAGATTCATAATCATGTCTCCTCCAGCAGCTCCTGCCCATGACAGTCTGGAGAACTAATAGCTAGATTTTTGTTCTGTTTGTTTTTCTAGGTAGAGTCTCGCTCTAGCCCAGGCTGTCCTGAAATTCTCTGTGTAGTCTCAGAGTGGTCTTGAACTCCATAGATCAAGACAGAAATGTGTATTATTTGCACATTGCAATTGAAAATATAAGTGACTTGTAATCAGCATGGCTACCATACAACCAATGTTTCAGAATAAAGTGAAAATTATTTGTCCTCTATCAACAAATACAAATTGATGTGTGTTTGAAATATAGCCAGTGAACTAATGTGTGCCTTTTCTGAATAATAAATGAGATAATATTAGGTTTGTTTAGTGGTTTCTTTTCTGAAAAAAGGAAGTACTACTTGAATTGTCTCTGCTCACTTTTAATTGATAAGTATTCCCAGTCCTGCATATTAATGCATTTTCTATTTTTGTTAAGCAACATGTTCAGTATTTTCTCTCCTCTAATCAATTGTTCAGAACAGTGAGTGCGAATTTTGCATGATGGTTTAAATGGGTCAACTTGACTTATTTTTTTTAAAATATTTTATTTATTCATTTTCAAGCAGAGAGAGAGAGAGAGAGAGAGAGAGAGAGAGAGAGCACAACGGGGCCACCACCTTGTGGGTCTGGCTTATGTGGGACCTGGGGAATTGAACCCAAACCCGGGGCCTTAGCACTGGAGGCAAGTGCCTTAACTGCTGAGCCATCTCTCCAGCCCTCAACTTGACTTCTCATTCTCTTAGAATTAAAAAAATAATAATTTAGGGCTGGAGAGATGGCTCAGCCGTTAGGGCACTTGCCTGCAAAGCCCAATTTCCCTGGTTTGATTTCCTAGGACCCTCAAAATGTCAGATGCACAATGTGGCACATGAACCTGGAGTTTGTTTGCAGGGGCTAGAGGCCCTGGTGCACCTACTGTCTCTGGTTTTCTCTGGTTTTCTCTCTCTTCTCCCTCTCTCTGTCTGTCTCTCTTGCTCTGTCTCTTTTCTTTGTCTCCCTCTGCTTGAAAATAAAAATCTTAAAAAAATAGTAACTTAGCGGCTTCCACATTGATGGAGCAGTTTGTTTCTTGTTGCTGTGATAAACACCCATCCAGAAGCAGCTGATGGAATCAAGGATTTGTTTCAGGCTCAGAGATTCCTGAGAAAGATGTGCACCTGTTGAGGGTCTTTCTTGTTTTCTTGCTGGGAAAGCCACACTTGGCCCCTTGAGCTTCAGAATTCTCCCTATTCCCCATCTGATCACCTTAGGCGTGTTGGGAGGACAGACTTTGCAAAATAGCTCCTTCAGCGGTTGAAGCATCTCAAAGGTGAACTAATACTTGCTGAGAGGAAGTTGGGATGTTCAGCCTCCTCTACTGGCATTTGAGGCTGATGTCACTGCAGCAGAGCTTGTTTAGTATGAAAAGTATCCGGTGTGAAGTCATCCTGCCAAGTTTGCAAAAGTCCAGACCGATGGGGGATGCTGGGCTGATCCGTCTATTCTACTCTTTGAGGAATGGGCGCATACCTCTTAATTAGTCAAAAACATGATTTATATCTGATTCTTTTACCATAACAACTTTGAGGAATTGTTTGGGAAACTTTTCTTCAGAGGTAGCTGAATGCAGATGACCTGTATTGTTGCTACCTTGAACTCCCTGTGGAATAAGGTGTTTTCAAATTCTGCTGTGGTGTGGGTTCCAGGCTCCCAGCTGGTGCTTTCATGTCTTATCTGCTCAGATTTGGGGGGGTATTCTACTGCAACAAAGGCTTCAAAAAGGCTAGTGGATCTTAGGACTCTGTCTGTTCTTCCGAAATGAAAGCACCTGACACCTTCTTCAAGGAAAGGACTGCTGAGTGTTTCAACCACCTTTTCCTCTTCAAAGCAAAGTGCTGCACTGCCTCGGCTTCACATCCCTCCTGGAGAATCTTGAGTCTACACTGGGGCTTGGTGAAATTCACATGCTGTCAACATCAGTTTTTCACTGACAGTTTAAACTAAATACCCTAAAAATTCTGTGTTTGCATGGACCCCGTATTAAGAACTCCTATCTCAATTTTATATTACCGTTATTTTTAATTCCATAATTGAATACTTGAGAGGATGGGCTTGGAGGATGGCTCAGTGGTTTGAGGTGCTGGCATGTAAAACCAGACCGTCTGGGTTTGATTCCCCAATCCTCATGTCACTCCAGATGCAGAAGTGGTGTGTGCATCTGCAGTTTTTTGGCATTGGCAAGAGGCCCTGGCATATTCCTTCTCTCTCATTCTAAATAAATACATTAATTAATTATTTCATTAATTAAATAAATGAATTTTTACAGGACTTGAGAAGAATCCCCATCACCTAATATCCTGCCAAAATAAAGTCCATAGAGATATGTAGACTTGTCTAAAATAAAATTTCAGCAAAAAAGAAAATGTAAGTTTGTTTCATTTGGGAGGAGCAAAGGGAGAAAAAATATTGAAGTATTTAAATATTTAATCAAGATTAAAAGTTCTAGTTCCTCAATAACAAAGTCTCTTTTATGAAAAGTCTATGAAATGTTCTATGCATGAAAATAAGAAAAAAATCATGATACACACACATATAAATATGTAAGTTAAAATGTTAATCTTTTCATATAAGAAACACACTATCGTCTTAATTGAAAATAGGCAAAGTGCTACAAGGTGCAGATTTAAAAAATCAGAAATAAAAATGCAAAAAGGTGTTAGAATGTTCATTTCCCCCAGGAAGTAGGAGTCATAGCTTACTGTTCTACAGATCATCAAACTTAATGAGAAAACCCTATGGCTTTCTGATGTGCCTAACTGACTTTAGAAGCCCAAAAATCTGCCCAGAGAGAGAAGTTTCCCTATTTCAGAAGCCCTAAAATAATGCAGATAATTTTTTTCAAATACCAGTAGGATTTTATTCAAACAAATGTTAGAATAATGGTATTCAGAGCTGAATAAAAACAGTAAGTTAAAAACATGGTTAGATTTCAAACAATCAAATATACAATTAAAAGGAGGTGATTTCCCTTTCTTCTTTTGTTTTATCTACCACAGCATAAAAATAATTTGTATCTTTAAAAAAAAAACCTTCACAAATGAGCTGTATGGGGCTCATTGGACTTTTTTCGCTATGCACAAATCTACTTCTTATCCCCAGGTTCCAATATTTAAGGCCAAAGTGACCTGTCTTATTCAGGCAGAGGATGGGCTCAGGTCTCTGTTGAAAGATGCCTGCTTTGGCACTTAAGTCAAAAAAAAAATGGGTGGGTCACTTGGGTGCTGGAATGCATTTTATTTCCAGCCTTTGCCTCTACACAGCAGGAAGAAGCTGAGGTCCTGGAAGGTGGACCATGGGTGGTTTGAAACACCCCCTCAGTCTTGGGAAGCAGACTGGGTGCCTCTTGCAAACAGGACAGAGCTGAGGGAGGGAGAGCTGGTGACCCCTCCCCTCCATCCCTCATCTATGTCAGTCTTTCTAGGAGTAACGAGATGAAATTATCCATGCAATCCTGTGAGTTTCTTCTTGAGGCAGGTTGGGAGGGAGAAAGTTGGGTCTGGGGTAACAAGGCTGTGGGAGAGGGCTCTCCTGGTGGGTTCATTCTTATCCAAGTCTGCTGTGGCTGCAGAGTGTGAGAGCATCTGAAGGGAGGCTGCCAACTGCTGGGGAGGCAAAAAGAAGTTGGGTACCACAGTGGGTTCTGGGAGAAGGTTCTGCTGTGTGGACACCTCTGATCCAGATCTGTGCAGTCTCATGCAGATTTTTTAAGGCAATAATCCCCTCTCAAGTAGTTTTTCTTACAGAAATGGACAAGTAAACAGGCATCCTTTGCAGTTTCTTCTGAGAAATAGTTGATGAAGTGGATAAACTCTAAGGCGTCATCCAAGGAGAGACTATGACATCATTAAAATAACCTCATCAATTACTCCAATGCAGAAGGGGTACACGGACTTAGGGGAAGAGATTAGGAAATAAATATTGGCATTTTATACAGTACTTTAAGAATGTAAACTCTTTTTTATTTAATTATATTCCTTATCTATATATCAATTTTTGTACTAATTGACAATTTAATTTAAAAAATCTAATGATATTCTAATATTAACGTTAACAGTGTGGATCTGTGAAAAGTATAGACATTCCCAGCGTTCCTTTTACATCTTTGAATTTCATGTATACACTGTGACTTTATGAGTGTACATAGGAGTAGAGTTGCTTCTCCTGACACTTTACAACTCTTAAGAAAAGAGTGGTTTTTTTGTATAGTTTTGTCTCTCCTAACCTTAGAAGATGAGCGTAGCTGAGAATTCATGTAGTAATAGTTCAGAAAATATATTCACCTTAGATTACGCTAAGGAGTTTCTGCCAATTCCTATGAATGCTGTCTCTGTCGTAACGTGTAGAGGTTCCAGTGTTTCTTCTGTCTAACTACAAATCTTGGTGTTAGTCACATCTCTTAAACTCCAAGGGGTCTGGTTTTTTTTTTTTTTTCTTCAATCTTTCTTGGCTTTTCCTTTCCTAAATCCTTCCCAGGCCTAGAAGCTTATGTTCTTTTTAACAATTTAACTCATGTCAGTATCAATTCAAAGAGGCTGATTATCTTCTTTATAATTCAGTGGGCATACCGAATTTTATAATTTTCCCCTAAACTATAACATAGTATATTTCTGAAAATACACAGAAAGTTATTAAACCTAGAATTTGACTACCAACATTTTTCAAATTGAATGTTTAATTCCATAATTGGAAAATGATACGTCTGCCTAGAGAAAATCAGTGGGGGAAACAAATTATGTCAAAAGTGTTGGTTCAGAAAGATTATACATATTTATGAATGGCCAAATCATCTTATTACTGGGAGCTGAAAATATAATTATTAACTATTTATAGTGTAATGGTTTCAATTGAATGCATTATCTTGCAGCCTGTATTTTATGTGTGTGTAAATTTGCACATTTATATTGCTCACTGTATAGGATCTCTGGCTGTTATCATATTTGGTCTTTAAACCTTCATCAATATAATTCAGTTTCTGATGAATTACCTTTCTATTTCAATGGTAGAGACAGGTGGGTACTATGTAAAATTATTAGTCAATTGACAGTTAAGCTTTAGAAGAATGTGATATTTCAGAGTATTTTAATTGTGTGTGTGTGTGTAATTTACACACTAATGTGGAACTGCTCAAAGATCACATTCAGTGTAGTTCTTTAAGGATGTAGTTGTGTCGGTGACAGATGGGCATGATTGGCAGGTCATTAGAGGTAATTATAATCACAGGCATTTTACTCACCTCACTTTCTATGGATATTATCGGGCACCTGGTGCATCGGCATTCAGACAGGCATCTGGAGGCCCCTGTAGTGAACCCTACTTAGCTGCCCCTGGAGACACAGCCTGTTGCCTGGGCTTTCAGGTGAGGTCCAAAGCAGGCGGTGCCTGAAGCAAAGCCAAACTGATTTTCTGAGTTTCCTAGTAGACTTCTGTTTTTCTAACAAGGTTTCTAGGAGATTCTGATGAAGACTGAAGTTTGAGAACCAAGATTTAACTCCACAGGGAAAAGCAGCTCATCTATGGTATAAAGACTGAAAGAAGAAGATCCCGTTCTTCCCATCTAAGAGGCCCCGGCTGTGGGGCATAGCTGGGACCACTCTCCATCGCAGCTTTCTTTCTCTCACTGAGTAGTGTCTGCAGGGCTGGTACCCAGCTTCTGATGACCCTGGTAATCAGGTTCTCTAGGGACAGTCTCTTTCCCCTGAGAGCATCTGGCCCTACTTGGTCCTCCCTAGGAATGATTGCAGGTGCCATTTGTGGTCAGGGATCTTGGAATATTATGAACCTGTAGGAAGTAGAGCAGGGAGCTTGGTACTGAGAAGATCTAATATTGAGCCAGGCGATGTGTATTCTTGGTGAGACTTAACCACTCTGCGTACAGAACATTGATTGTGTCTTTTAGATCCCGAGGCCCCTGTTTCCTTCAAAACTACATGAATGGAATGGAGGTTCTCTGGACTCGGGAACCTCTCACTGCCCCTACTTTTGTATAATATGTTCATAAATATGTGTAAGAAAGTCCGTGACTTAATGAAGATACCATAGAAAACTTGCTTCATTTAATTTTAGAAAGCTTCGTGCAAGAGATTTTTCATCCTTAATACTGTAATTAGGAAAAATTTGCTGTGAAAAAACATTTCCACCTCCATTCTGTGTTAATAGATATTAAGGAGTCTGTCATTTCAACCCAGAATTTTTATATTATTATTAGTTGTTTTTGAAACATTATTGGACTCTTAGTTGACAAACTAAGTTGACAAAGTTGTGTCTGTTTTTCTCTTTTTTCTGAATCTAGAAAATATTACCC
>PVHP010018095.1:0-33636 GCA_004024765.1 Zapus hudsonius | reverse complement strand
TGCTATTGTGGGAATACTAGCTTTACATACAAAGATAACGAAATAATAAGTGTTAACATAGTTTAATGTAAAAAGGATGAGTTAAAAGAATGATACTCAGTCAAAAATCTTACCTATGTTCTTAGAAACTAGTGTATTCAATGGTCTCAGATGTTCATTTTCGTTGCAAAGAATTGATTACTTGTAAGAAGGAGGAATAGGTTTTCATGTTCTATAGCTCCGGAAAGATAATTGTTGTTAACCATTTGTTGTATATTATATGCTAAAAATATTTTCAAAATTAACATAAAAATGATAAATGTTTGAGGTGATACATATGTTAATTAATTTAATTTAACCATTACACATTATATATACCTTTCAATATATTACAAGTATCTCATAAGTATGAGTTCTTATTGTACTTTAAATTATCTTGGTAATAAGCATTATATAATGGCTGATTTTTAACTCCTTTGTCTTCTGTATTTATACAAAATCAGTAAGAATAATTTTTCATGTCATTAAGATTCTGTTTCCTTCTTTAAGTAACTTAATCTTAGTGGATCCCTGATATGTGGCATCAGTTAGTAAGTACTCTTCTATAGACACTGAATCATTGTAATTCTTAATACTAAGTAGGTATGACCCCTCTAAGTGAGTCTAATTTATCCCTTACTGTTCTAGGAATACAGACTGAGGATCTAATATGACCTTTAACATATATAACTAGAATTTACCAACCATTGCTCAAAGTGTTGGAAAGTCATGAAAAGATAATGTAAGGTCCAGGCCTCAATCAAAAATAACATAGGAGCTAGAGAGATGGCTCAGTATTTAAGAATGCTTGCACAGAAACATGAGGGGCTCAGTGGGCCTAGCCCCCTCCTTAGTTTGATTTCCTAATACCTACATGAGTACCTGGACTTGGACACATGTCTGTAATCCTGCTTTGGTGAGGAGCAGATACCAGATAATCTCTAGGCTCTTGAAAAGAGTAAGATCCAGAATCAGTAAAAGGTTCTATCTCAAGGAAAAATGCAGATGAATTGTGGAAGGGGGACACCCAATGTATACCTCTAGTCTCTATGTGTACATGATTCTATACATGCACATAATACACACACCACATATACAACATACACACACAAGAACTTAAACATACAGCATATTGCCTGAATTATTAGTAACACAAAAGAATAAACAAAAATTCATTTAATAAATATACAAATGACTTAAACATTTCTCAAAATAAGAATTGCAAATGTACAATAAAAACGTGAAAAAAAATTTCAATATCTTGAGCTATCATAGAAATGCAAGTTAAACTGCATTAAGATTCCATCTCATCTCAAACAGCTATGGTCAGTAAAAACAACAACAACAAATTCTAGTGAGGATGGCCAGAAAGTAGAAACCTTATACATCACTGGCGGGAATGAAAATTAATGCCACTAAGGAAATCAGTACATAAGTCATACAAAAACATAGAACTGTCATACAATCCAGTTATGCAAGCTCTGTATGTATAGTTAATAGACTCTAAGACAGAATACCATAGAAACAACCACATTTTCATACTTTTTGCAATACTATTCACAATAGCCAATAAATTAATAAATCTTGCTCAACAAATTTAATACACTTGCATAGGAAACAAAAATCCTAGGCAGGTGTGATGCCACATGTCTGTAAGAGCAGCACTTCGGAAGATGAGGCAAAAGGCTTGAGAAAGCAAGAGCAGCCTGAGATACATAATGAAATCTTGTCTCGAAAAATAGAGAGGGCTGGAGAGATGGCTCAGAGGTTAAGACACTTGCCTCCAGTGCCTAAGGCCTCTGGTTCAATTCCCCAGGACCCACATAAGCCAGACCCACAAGGTGGTGGCCCTGGTCTCTCTCTCTCTCTCTCTCTCTCTCTCTCTCTCTCTCTCTCTCTCTCTCTCTCTCTCTCTCTCTCTCCTCTCTCCTCTCTCTTTCTCTCTCTCCTCTCTCTCTCTCCTCTCTCCTCTCTCTTTCTCTCTCTCCTCTCTCTCTCTTTCTCTCTATCTCTGTATCTCTCTATTTGAAAAATGAATAAATAAAATATTTTTTAAAAATAGAGAAAGACAAAAAAGAAAGGAATAACAGGAGGAGTGATGGAAAGATGGAGAAAAAAGGAAAAAAGGAAAGAAGGATCAAAGAAAGAATGGTGGGAAGGAGAAAAAGCAAAAGAGAAAAGAAAAAAGAAAAAATTGGTTGGTAATTGTATTACTTATTTTTCTTGCTGCTATGGAAAAATTCCTGGCAAAAGCAAGATAAGGAAGAAAGAATTTATCTGGTTTACAATTTGAAGAATTACTGTTGATTATTGCTGGGGAGTGGGTGGGCATAGCAGTGAGTGTGAGGCAGCTGGTCATATCATAACAGCATGCAGAAACACTGGAGAGAATGCTGTGGTCCACTTGCTTTCTTCTTTTTGTTGAATATGAAACCCATGGAATGGTGCTGACTACCTTGAGTGTTGGTTCTTCCACTTTAGTTAAATGAATCTAGAAATATCTGCAGTGAGACCCAGATATTTTCCTCCAAGTTAATTATTTATTGGCTAAATAAATGTCAACTAGAAACTTATATTTAAAATGAGGTATTATTTAGGAAAATTGATAAAATCCACAGATGTTTCTATTTCTCCAAAGTTCAATATTGAATAAATGGTCCTATTTGTTTGATAATATCCTTAACCATTATACAAACTCATACCCTATGCTGAACTCATATATGTTCACTTACCCTCTTTAGAGGTTTTTCCACCACTGAACTTCCATGATTACAGAGAAATTGAAGAATGTTAATGTTACAAATTTCCCTCCAAGTATATTCATATATTTAATTTCTTCAGCTTTCTTACTATATCACTTATTGATATCTTTGTACCACCATGACCCCACATATAGATAACACAAACACACGTATGTACACATTTGAAATGAAACTTTGCTACAAAATTAATTACCTCCTGTTGTAGTCAGCTCACACTGCTGGTATGAACCTCCAAACTCCAAACCAGGCAAAGTTTATGTGTTGAAGAAGGGACTTATTAAAGCTTACAGATCCATACAAAGAGAGAAAAACCACCAGCAGCAACTCCAAAATCAAGCACCCTCAAATACCCAAACTTCAGGAACTCCAGGCAGCACACAGACTTTTGTCTGCATAACTTAGGCTGAAATTCCAGATCTGGCCCTTAACACCATAGGGCTGGACCCTAGGGTCTGCCCAAGATAACTCCTGCTCTAGTCAGGCAGCTAAAGAAAAGCCTTTAATAGACTTCTGAATCTACTTGGGACATCAATCCATACTGCCATTTTCTGGCCCTGGCTCCCAATATATTTATAACCATCGTACATTGTTTATTATGTTAAGTCAAATTAAAAAGTCCCACAGTCTTTACCAATGGTGAATCCTGTAAAATCAAAACAAGTACCTTTTAGTATATAATGACACAAAGTAAACACTGCCTATTTCCATGAAACATAAAAAGGAAAGACTGGACCAATGCAAACTCAACAACCTTTAAGCAAACATCAAACATCTGCAGTTAAAGTCCAACATCATAACCAGGGATGAACAATCTCTGGATTTTCCAATTCCTCTCCTCCAGCTTAGCTGAGTAGCTGGGGAAAATGTCTATTCCTAACCAACAGTGCTCCATGGTAGCACTTGCTTAATGCTGGTCTATCCAAATATCTTTAGGTCACCATTTCAAACCATGGTCTACCTTCCAATGCCAGTCAGGGACTTCATGGCCTGTTATATAAAGGGCATCTCAGCAGTGGCTCCTGGAACCACTAGCATTTCTTGAGCATTACCAGGTATGCAGGGCACAGCCATGATGTTAATTCAAAGATGAAATAAATTGGGACATTGAGGAGCATGTTACTTTGTTTGAACTATCTCCTTCCAAAAGAATTTGCACAGTCTATCATTCAGTCCTTCCTGGGTGGAAACAACTCAGGAATTTCTCCATTGTTTCAATGTAAAGCAATTGGCCATCCTTGATCATGGTAATATTTCTTTAACAGTAGCATCTTTAGCAACCAGTCTCAGTGCCAGTGAGTTAAATTTACTTTGAGTTTTTTCTAACTATAAATCTTAAAATTCTCAGTTCCATATTGATAGCCAAGCACATCAGGCCATTACTTAAAATCAACCTTGATAAAACTTACTGGGCACAGGCAGAAAAATGCAACCATGCTTTATTCCAGTAACTGAATTCCAATAAAGGTTTCTGTGGCCTTTCCTTCCCCTTTGAAAGTTCATAAGCCAAGATTTCATGTACAATTCTTTCTGTACTTAGCCTTTTCAAAATCTCACCAGAATAGTCCATAAAGCTTGGCTTACCACTCTGGAAGCCCTCTTCCATTGTGATTACCAAGTAATCTGCTAGCAAACAAGTTACAAAAGACTAAAATCCACATGGACAAATTCATCTCAGCAACTCTACCCCACACCTCAGCACCAAACAGTTATAGTCAGTTTATGATCCTGGGATATACCTCCAAACCAGACACAGTGAATATGTGGAAAAAGGGATTTATTGAAATTTACAGATCTGTGCACAGCAAGGAAAACCACCACCAGCAACTCTGAAATGAAACACACTCAAACAGCCAACCACAGGAAATCCAGGCTGTATACAGACTGCTGTCTGCATACCTAAGGCTGGAATGCGAGATCTGCCCCCAGGAAAACCTTAGTGCTAGAACCCAGATTCAATCCACGGTGAGAGTTCCTCCAGCCTGGCGGCTAGAGAAAAGCCTTTAATAAACTTCTGAATATTTTGGGGGATATCCATTCAAATTACTATACACCTCCATTACCAGAAAATTCTTAAATTCCTTTTTACATGTTCTTTGAACACAGTCAGGCTGAAGGATTTAAATTATATCACAGTTCTTACACTTAATTAGACCATTGGCAAATTATATAACTACTCAGGCTCACTTTTTCTTATAGAAAATGGAGCAAATAATATTCATCTTTCAGACTTCCTAATAGAGTTCCAAAAAAGGAAGAATACTCAATAAAAGCATTCCTGCTTATTAACTTTTATCTTGAGAAATTAGGTCATATGTAATGGTAATGATTTTTTTTTTCTATGTGAAAAATAACAAACACCCATATCCAGACTATGATGGTTAGCTGCAGCAGGACAATGGAGACAGACACTGAGGACACTCCAGTCATTCCAAAGCAGAATTCCAAAGGATGCTAAGAGCTCAATATAAAAGCAGACTTAAAAATTCACCCACCATGGCTCAGGGAACTTTTTGAAAAAGGGGGTGGAAAGATTATAAGAGCCATTGTGTGGGAATATCCAGAGGCATTACACCTCCTCCCACTACCTGCTGCTTGCACAACTCATAAGCCTCCATCCCATGGAGCATTGCAGCAATCCCACTGAGGAGGGCCCTCAGTGGAATGGGGGCAGGGAGGAGGAAAACTGTGGGACCTGCACATGAATTGTACAAACCAAGTTTTACTTATTTAAAATAATAAAATAAAAACAAACAAAAAAGTGTATGATGGTTAGCACAGGTTTGGAATTCAAGAAATCTAAATTCTAGTCTTAGCTTTGCTGGCTAGAACTCTATCATTAAACCCCTTAACATTTCTGAATTTCCTCAACCACAAAGGAACAAATTGAAAACACAAACTGTAAATCAATCGTTTTAGAATACAAGGGGCAAACAAATTTCCTGTAGATGTTAAGTGTAATATAGATTTTAAATGAAGGTTGCCCTGCCATTCTGTATTCATAAGAACATTTTGGTGAAACCTAAAATTATAGTTGGCATGTTTATCTACACACTAAGGGTAGGGCTGAAATGCTGGTTTTCAAACTCAGAAGGATTTTGGAATCATATGGGTAATTTAAAAAGTGAAATGGGAGAGAACAGCAAACCAAGAAAGGTACACATGTACAAAGGAGAAGTCAAAGCCTGGGGGAGGCAATCAAAGTTTTTAATTTGGCCAAATATTCCAATAAGAGAGGGGGAGTCCTTAACTGGAACTGGGGATTTAGGGCATATGCACTGGGAGCCGGACTCTTGGGCCCCCAAGGAGGGATGCACTATGCGAGAGACTGACAGAGAGGCTACTAAAAATAGAATCTAGCTAATTCAGAAATGTGTATCTCAGTTAACCTATACTGATCTCACTCTCCAATGGAGATTTTGTTTATATCTTTCAGAATGCTGCAAGAGAGCTGTGGCTCATCCAATCCTACCAATGAACTGCAGGATGATAGCTGACATCCCAGCAAGAGATAAGCCACTCCAGATATGCCATGGAGGATCCATATGGAACCCTGCAGAGAATGATGGGATGAACAAGGGACCCATAGCCACAGACAGTCAGTCAACACAGGATAAGCCTGTAAGACAGACACCAATGATTTTCGACACAACCTAAAACAGAATTACAAAGACCCCAATTTCTCAACAATAAAGCAGCCTTAATACTCACCTACCATGACTCAGGAAACTGAGCAGAAAAGGGGGTGGAAAGATTGTGAGAGCCTTGGTGGGGAGAATATCCAGAGACATGACCCCCTTCAGTAACAACATACTAGGGCCAGCGAACCGGGCTGACTCCTAGGCTATCCATAGTCCCCTGCCCCCAAGGACTGATCCCACGGAGGAGGATATCCAGTTGATTTGGGATGGGGAAGAGAGGGATTGGGGAACTGGGGATAACAACTCATTGTTTGCCCATTAAATAATGTGACTCTTTATGGACAATAAAAAATTAATTTAAAATCCTATCAAATCAGAAATCAAGAGACTATAGAGAACTCAAAACTGAATCATGCTGCCAACAGGTCTGCCATGGCACAGGGAACATTACAGAAGAGGGAACAAAAAGATTACAAGAGCCACAGAGCAGGTAGGAATGCCCTGAGACATGGTCCCCTTCCCTGCTCCACAGGGACTAACTAAAGCCTTCATACCCCACAGTGGATACCATGACACCATGGGGAGAGCCACCAGGATGGTGGAGGTAGGACAAATGGATGGAAGAGTATATAATAAAATAAAATTAGAAACACGATTAAAAATAAGTTTTAAATAATATTTTAATTCACTTAAAACTAGTACCAACACCTGATATTTGTTGTGAGATGACCCAAATATAATTGCCTGAGACTTATTCTCCTTACACAAAAAGAGAGCACAATAAAGGAAATAAAATACTGTCATAGCCACATGCTGCTGGGATAAATCTCCAAACCAGGAACAGTTTATGGAAGGAAAGGATTTATTTATTTATTTTTATATTCATTTATTTATTTATTTATTTATTTTTAGTTTTTTGAGGTAGGATCTCACTCTAGCCCAGGCTGACCTGGAATTCACTCTGTAGTCTCAGGCTGGCCTTGAACTCACGGTGATCCTTCTACCTCTGCCTCCCGAGTGCTGGGATTAAAGGCGTGCACCACCACGCCTGGCTAGGAAAGGATTTATTGAAGCACAGATTCACGGGAAGTTCCATAATGGCAAAAGAGATTGGCCCTCTTCAGAGGTCCAAACAGAGAGAAAAACTCATCATGAGCACTACACACACACACACACACACACACACACACACACACACACACACACACATAAGCAAAACAGACAGGAGGAGAAAGACTTCTTTCCCCTTTATACAGCCTTAGTGAGGGGTCTTGGAACCCTATCCCAGACTTGTTGACTTCCTGAGTCTCTGTAATTCCCTTCCTGCACTGCCCTCCCAAGAAGGGATGTTCATATCTTTCCTGACCCTAATATCCTGCCTTCTACTGAAAATGCTGCTTTCCTACGAACATCTTCAGAGACTTATCCAAGATTACTAAAAAGGTCAAGTTAACATTCCTTAAATGCAACCTTGATCAAGCTCTCTGGGCACAGATAGCAAAACACAGCCATCCTTTATTCCAGAATTTAATTCCAATAACATTCTCTATAGTCTCTCATTCACCTTAGAAAGTTCATAAGCCAAAACTCTAAATAGAAATCACTCTGCACTTAACATTTGCAAAATTCTTACCAGAATAGTCCCTAAAACTTGGCTTACTGCCCTGGAAGCCATCTTCAGTTGCAAGTACAAAATCCATGTCCAGTTTTCCAGCACACAAGTTCCAGAAAACCAAAATCCACATTGTCAAATTCATCTCAGCAATATCACTCCAGGTCCTGATACCAAATCTGTCACAGTCAGCCACACACCTGTGGGATGAATCTCCAAATTGGGCACAGTTTATGGGAGGAAAGGATTTATTGAAGCTACAGCTTTAAGGTAAATCCCATAATGGCAAAAGAGATTGGCCCTTTTTCACAGGTCCAAACAGAAAAACACACAAAGTAAAATAGGGAACTTTACAGGGCACAATAGGAGCAAGTTCAGAGTTCACACTGAAGGGATTAACAGTATAGGAAGTGCTTTCATCCCAGTGAGCAGGGCATATCAGCAACTGGCCAGATAGAGCCCCATCTAAAGACAGCTTCAAAACTCTTCACTGTAAGAAGGTAAGTGTGGTCACTTTAAGAGTCTCCTGCTGCCCAAAATCAGGGCCAGGCAGGAAAGAAATAAACAGCTTCCTATTTCCAGGGAAAGCCAAAGCTACATGGATTATGTCATTGAGTCCTGTGGAAGAGTAGGGCAACTCAAAATAGCCTTGCCTCTTAGAGACCTTTACCTTCATCTTTTTCCTCCATTGCCTCCCTACTTTGTGGTTCTCATTTCATAGTCTCTCTCTCTCTCTCTCTCTCTCTCTCTCTCTCTCTCTCTCTCTCTCTCTCTCTCTCTCTCTCTCTCTCTCTCTCTCTCTCTTTCTCTCTCTCTCTTTTTCTCTCTGTCTCTTTCTCTCTCTGTTTCTATCTCTCCATCTCTTTCTCCTCACCCCAGCTTTGAACCCCACTATGCCACTTTAGCATAGTGTTTTAACATTCCTAGTAAAAAAAAGTTTTCAATTCTAAAATGGACATGTCTCATCTATCTCATTGAGCCAGCTTGTAATCACCCACCCATCTTACTTTTTATGACCCAGTAACAAATATTTTCAAAACTGGAGAAAGAGAAGGGGAAGGCACAAATTGCATAGGCAACAGCACATTCTTTTTCTTGGCAGTTGGCCAGAGGAGCAGCAAAAAGCCCTTTTCAAAAGACCCCTGAAGAGTTAGCAGCTTGGACACTACAAACCCTCCCTAAATCATCCAGTCTGAAAACCTAGGACAGGTGTCACTGGTCTCTACACTGGAAACAAACCAGGAAAATATCTCCAGACGTGAGGAAGAAACTTTGAGTCAGAATCACAGAACATTCAGTAAGGTTGAGATCTGGTCAGTGAGGCTGTAATGGATCATGCAACAGACTGACAACAAGCATTTTCAACGTGACTCGCTAACCATCTCTCTCTTAGAGGACCAACACCTGTGACCTGTCCTCAAAAAGTACTGCTCAGAGGCATTTGCAGTTCAAATTCTGAAAGACCAACCAGAGGTTCAATCTACATTCTCAACCTTACTAATCAAAGATTGCCCAGAAGCTAAACAGAATCTGCTAACTAACCTAAAAAAGACCACCCATGGGTATGAATGGCACCTTCAATCCCAGAGACAAACTCATAGAGTCAAGACTGGGTTCAGCTCTCAGAAGAGACCACATTCACACTCTGCCCTGCCCTGTTCCCTTCTTTCACTCTTATTCCTCCCCTGTTTAATATCCAGCATGAATTTAGCAGCCCAGTTTGATCCTGCTCTGTTCTTATTCTCTCTTTTTTCATTTTTCTCTACTTATTTCTTCTTTTTTTTCCTTTTGATATACTTTTCAAAAAGCACAGGCTTGTGGGAGGTAAGGGGGAGTTGCTGCATTAGCCTCCTGAGAATTGAATTGTTTTAAGCTATCTGATTGCATTTCTTTATCTCTTTAATCTATTATGAACAAAAACTGAAGAATAAAGTTGTCGAACTAACGGAAGTCCAGGCTCTGATGGATGGATTCACTGTTGAACTCTGCATAGATCTTAAAAGAACTAACACCATGGAACTTCAAATTACTACATAAAAATGAAGAGATGTTACAAAATCCAATTTAAAAATCCAGCACTATCCTCATACTGAAATGAGTTTAGGACACACACACACACACACACACACACACACACACACACACACACACACAAAGAAATTATCTGAATGTGGTGGTGCAGCCCTATAACCCCAGCTTTTAAGAGGTGAAGGAAGGGAGATTAGGCATTCTAGAGCATTTTCAGTTACATATAACTTCAAGGCCAGCTTGGACTACATGAACCTTATCTCATAAAACAAAACAAAAAAGCAAGAAAAAAGAAAATTTAGAGAATTTGTTTGATGAACAAGGACATGAAAATTCTCAATAAAATTCTTACAAATGGACTCAAGAGCACATGGAAAAAAATCATTGACCATGACCAAACTGGTTTCATTCCAGGTATTCAAGATTCAAAGATACATTGCATGCCTAAATCAATAAATATAATACATCCTGTAAATAATGGACAGCCATATGATCATCGATACACACAGAAATGACCTTTGACATAGCCAAAGTTACTTCATGATAAAAACCCAAAAAAGAAAAAAAAATAAAGAAAAGGAAAATCACAAAAGAAAGGAAAATCAGGAAATGTGAGCCAATAGCCTTGAAACTCCTTTAAAAAACTCTTAGAACTGGTAAATACAGCAAAGAAGTATGCAAAATCAGCATGCAAAAACCAATCCGTATTCCATATCCAAATGATGAATATGCTGAGTAAAAAATAAGAAAAAATATCCTATCCCCAAAAGCTTCAGAAAAAAGATATCTACTATAACAGTACCTAAAGTGAGACATAAATAAAAACCTTTTTCACTAGAAAACTACATAAGTTTATTTCAGATGTAACAACAATGTTAATGCTAAAAAGTTTAATCTTAACTGTACGAAGTAAACTTAGTTATTTAAGCAGAGGCTGTGATCACAAGACATTAGAATGCCAGGCCAGAACTGAAAGGAAAACTAGCCCAGCTAGGCTTCATAGTGCTGGAGAGCCCTATGGGAGCAGCTGGAGGACAATGGTCTCCAACAGCATGAATAAGCAAGGGACCCTGCAGACTACAAAATCAAGGGAACAAGAAGTACACACTTATGCAGCAGTGACATGAAGTCTCTACAGGTAATCAACTGTTCTCTGATTAAACATGAGGCCTGCTCAGAGGGAGAGACCTCATATCTGGTACTGAAAAACAGGTCAGAATTCCATGATCAGGAAACACATACTTCAGAGGGAAGTCCCCACTGCTCTCTGAAGAAGAATGGGTTTGCACACCAAAAATCTCTAACAACTTTGCATATCCCCTTTAACCTAAACTGCTCTCACACTTAGTTGAAGAATCCGTTTTGTTTTACAGATGGCAGAGAAAATGGAGAGAGCCTTGATCCACTGATAAGAAAATAGGCCACTGCCACCCATCAGACTTGCCACCTCTACCGGCCATTGGCCAGAGCGCAGGTGAAATGAAAAGGAAGTGACATCATAAATATTGTTCTTACTGCTTGCCTGACCACCAGCCCCAGGGTGATGATGACAGACATGATGATTATTAAAAACCTATGAAAACAGAAATCCAGGAGATATAAAGAGCTCAACACTAAATCACCTGTCAAAGGCCTGTCATGGCTTAGGGAACATTGTAGAAGAGGGGTGGTGTTCCCCCCACCATGCCCACTGCTACCTCATAGGGAGGCCTTTATTACCCTGCAGTGAATATATATAATAATTTTTTTAAAAAAAGAATAGCACTGAATTAAAGACCCATAAATAAATACATGCAGCCACACCTCCCTGATGTTTCACAAAACTGTCAAAAATACATTGGAGCAAAAACAGCCTCTTTAACAAGTGCTGCTCAGAAATGCGGATAGCCACTGTAGAGGAATAAAAGTAGAGCCCTATCTTCTACACTCCACAAATATTAATTCACATGGGCCTAATAACTCAATATGTGACCTGAAATTTAGAAACTTCTAAAAGAGAAAAGCATAGGGAAAACACTTCAAGATACAAGCAAAGACTTTGTGGGAGGACTTCAACAGTTTAGGGAATCATACTGAAAATTGACAAATGGGATTGCATAAAATTAAGCAGTTTCCAACAACAAAAAAATCATCCAAGTGAAAAGATAGCCTATATAATTAAAGTATTGGTTAGACATCTGACAGTGTATTATATCTAAAATAAATAAAATATTAAAAACTACAAAGCCACATAATCCAATCAATAGAGGGCAAATAAAACAAAAAGAAAGTTCTGAGAAGAATAAATATAAATGATCAGTAAATAAAAAAATGTTCAAAATCCCTTTCCTTTGGAAAATGCAGATCAAAACTACATTGATATTCTATCTCAAGTCAGAATGTCTCTCATGAAAACAACAAATTCTGGAAAGAATGGGAGAAATGGGAAACCATTTTACAATATTAATGGAAATGAATCCAACCATTATAGAAATGAGTATTAAGGTTCCTCAAAATTAAAACTAGAATTAACATATTATCCTGTTATACTGATGCTGAGAATATAACCAAAGGAACCTAAATCTTTCTCCAGAGATATCTGCACATCTGCATATTACATCACTATTTATAATAATTTATGAGAATCATGCTAAATGTTCATCAATGGATAAATGGATACAGAAAATGTACATACATACATACATACACATACATACATATACACATATATACATATGTAGTGTATATATACATAAATGTATATATACAAATATATAAATATATATAATATGTGTACACTAAATTACACATAAACTCAAGAAATGGAGTTTTATTTTCAAGCAAGAATGATCATCATGTAAAGCAAAATAAGCCTGACTCAAAAAGCAAATGTTTCATGTTTTCTCTCATATGTGGACTCTAGATTTAGATGTTTTACATGTTATTTCATGGATGTCATATATAGATATAATAAAGAAGAAACAGGACAATTTGGGAAAGAAATGGGAACTAGTTGGAAGGAGAAAGATTTAAAGAAAAGAAGATAATGAAGGTGAATTTTTTCAAGTACATAATATAATTGTATGGAAATATATAAAACCCATCACTATTTGCATTTAACATGTACTAGTAAAAATCCCTTTAATGTGTTTTTGAAAGATGAATAGCTATCTCATGAGCAGTATGTTAGTTAAACTGAGAGAAGACATCAACATTTGAAATGCATGTATAGACTCACTATCATTGTGGTTTCTTTTTTCACACTATTAATCACTTAACATGAATTTTAATATGCATAAAAGAGTCTATACAAAACTTGTATAATTCCATTGTCATAGAGAAAAGGAAGATGTTGATCTGTGTTCTATTCCATATGCCTATGAGTAAGTACAACATCCATGTTAAGGACTTTTTGATAATGCAAAATAATCTCTGAGGTAAAAAAAAGTAACTGGAAAATCACAGGCAAAACCCATCATAGTTTTCAGAACAGATGGTTTTTACTGTGGGACAAATAGGTTAAAATTGTACTGCATTTAGTTTCTAAAGAAAAAGTATAAAGGAATCTATGCAATATAAAATTTGTACAGATTAGTTTTCATTTTGGGAAAGGAGTTCTGAATTATCTTCAAAGCAGTTTGCTCATTAATCGAATGTCTTCTAAAACAAAACAAAACAAAAATATAACTGGGGAAATTATGGTAATAAGAAAGAAAAGCTCTACTGAATTAAAAAAGAAAGAAAAACTCACATTTTAGAGGGAATAACTTTAAAAAACCTTTGATAGCTAAGTTTACTTATTAAAGAATTAAAATAGTCAGTTTTAACATTGTTGTTACATCTGAAATAAGCATGTGATTTTCTAGTAAAAATATTTAATTTAATAAAGAAATATCATTTATTAAAATGTTAATAACTAATAATTCCAGTCATATCACCAGTGTAGATTAAAGTAAAAGTATCACAAAATATATTGCTCATAAACAATTCAAATTATGCAGGAATAATTATATTCATAAAATATACAACAGATTTTAAGTTAAAAGCTATGAAAATGTTGGACCTATTTATTCTTGTAGTTGTACAATCCCAACTACTTTGGGAGCTGATGCAGTAGGATTACAAGTTCAAGAACTGCCCGAACTATAGAGTGAGCTCAAGGCCCACCTGCAACTTAGCAAGACCCTGTCTCAAAAGGAAAAGTTCATAAAGGGCAGTGGATATAGCTCAGCTCTAGAGGGCTTGTCTAGAATATGAAAGGTCCTGGATTTAATCCCTAGTACTATAAAAATGTCAATGAAGAGAACCAAAGAAGGCCATATATATATATATATTGACCATAATGAGTTATATTATTTAGTGGGCAAACAATGAGTTGATATCCCCAATTCCCCACTGCCCCCCTCCCAACCCCCAATCAGTTGGATATCCTCCTCCATGGGTCGTCTGGATCAATCCTTGTGGCAGGGGACCATGGATAGCCTAGTACTCAGCCTGGTTCTCCTGGCCCAAGTATGTTGTTACTGAGGGGTGCCATGCCTCTGGATAGTCTCCCCCACCATGGCTCTCTCACAGTCTTTCCGCCCCCTCTTCCGCTCAGTTCCCTGAGTCGTGGTGGGTGAATATTAAGGCTGCTTAAATGTTGTGCGCTTAGGGGGCTTTGTGTTGAAAATTGTAAGGCCAGTATATATTGATTAAAGAATCAATTAATGGGGCTGGGGAGATGGCTCGGTGGTCAAAGGCGCTTGCTTATAAAGCCTGCCAGCCCATATTCAATTTCCCAGGCATCCATGTAAACCTGTACAGGATGATTCAGATTAAGTTAGCCTCTGGGCATGCCTGTAAGGGATTATCTTTATTAAATTAATTAACATCCAAAGACCCACTTTAACTGTGGGCAGCACCATTCCACTAGCTGGGATCCCCGACTGAATAAAAGAAGAAACTTGCTGAGCATTAGAATTCATCACTCCATGCTTATTGATTGTGAACGCAGCTCTGTTCATGCTCCATCCATCATGCTGCAACTTAAAACTGTAAACTGAAATTAAACCTTCCTCCTTTAAACTGATTTTTGTCAGGTATTTTGTTCTAGCAATGAAAGAAGTAGCTCAGACAACTTCTAATTTTCTATATCATAATAGGGTAATTTTGGTTGACAACAATTAAATGCATATTTCTAAATAGCTAGCAGAGAGGATTTCAAACATTCCCAACACAAAGAAATGGTAAAAGTTTAAGGTGCGAGATATGTAAATTATCCTGGTCTGATTATTGGAACTTGTATACCTACATTGGCATATCATTCTGAACTACATAAATAAAATTCAAAAATATCTTAATCACTAAAAAAATTAAATCAAAATATAGCAACATATGTGTGTCATCCTGGGTCTGATGCATTGGCTACGAAATTTATTTGGGTATAGTCTTAAAATTTTACCAGGTAACTCTAATATGCACCAAAGTTCAAGACACTATGATTTTATCCTTTAAAATCCTAACATGATGACCTTTATATTCAGTCATATCATATTTGTACAGCAAAACTTTTTGCATCTAGTAACTATGACAACCTAGAAAGATAAGGAAGGTAAATACTATTACCTGTAATATACAAAAGAGAGTAATACTACATACCTAAAAGTTCGGTGGTTTATCTAGTTGTACACAGCCAAGGGCAGACTTCTTATCAAGCATTGCTGATAGTCAATCCTTATTTTCCAGGCTACTTTGCATTGAATTTTACAAACCAATCCTGACTAAAAGAAAACAAAGTACCATCTTTTCTTGTTCTTATTCCACAAAGAACTATGGGACCGACAATGTAACAGAGAAATACATGCAACTAACAAAGTCACTAAGTTATAATTGGTGGCGAAGATACTTGGCTGCAGTAGATGAAACTAACAAGCAGAATAAGCTTGCTAAGGTTTTGTCAGCAGGACTAGCCATTAGAAATCAAGTGAGCACAGCTAGATGGATTCATCCAGTACTAAGAGAACAGCAAAATGCACTGAGGAGGTGCCATGATTGATCCTGGGCAAGAAACCAGGTAGTCTGCCATTGGATTACACTGAGAGTTCATTGGAGTTTATTGAATGAAAAGTGCCCATTCTGCTTCGAAACATTTGCTGAACATATGCAGAAACAGAACCAACCAAACGAGCCTGGTCTAAGGACTAAAGTAAATGTGGATATTAATTAGCAAATAAGGATGTAACGGGTAGAATGGCAGGAAATAGAATGTTTTAATGCTTACTATGGACTAGCCATGGTCTTGATATTATTTGTAAGCCAAATTTTATTACTTACATTTTAGAAATAAAAAAGTGAGTTCTAGAGTTTTTCACATAAACTAATTTAGACTTTAATGTCAAAGCTAACTTCAAGCCTCACTGATATGTTTAACTTCTAACCTCTTATATCCTTTCTGTTATCACAAGATGATTCTTGTAATCAAATTAAACATTTTTGGGTAAACTACCAGTCTTGATCAAGTCTTCATCTGTCTATGTAGCAGGAAGAAAATACTATTTTAGTGCCATACCTTCTTTTTCCTGTTAGCCCATGGGAGAGTGTAAAACACTTGTATTATTTACTTTTCTCATTGCTATGGAAAAAGTACCCAAGGTTTCTGTCCGGAGGCATGGCACCCATCAGTAACAACACACTTGGGCCAGGAAGACCAGGCTGAGTACTAGGATATCCAGGATCCCTTGCCACAAGGACTAATCCAGACAGCTCACGGAGGAGGATATCCAACTGATCAGGAATGGGGGGGGGGATTCGGGAATTCGGGATAACAATGCATTGTTTGCCCACTAAATAATGTAACTCATTATGGACAATAAATATATACTTAAAAACATACCCGAGGGCTGGAGAGATGGCTGTGAGTTTTAGGCACACACTTTAAAAATTATGTCAGAAGAAACAACTTAAAGGAGGAAGGGCTTGTTTTGTTTATGAATTTACAATGTCATGAATCAGAGCTGGAAATAAAAGAATGTCATATTATTCATTTTTTAAAATTTTTAAATTAGTCCAAGTACAAGTTAGGACTCCAAATAGAGGAAATCTGTTCAAGGCATTCCCATGATGCAGGTCAACATGACCTTGAAGTTGGAGCAAAGAAATAAAACTAAAGGAGAGCATCTTAGAAGGGAACTCGGCCTGAAAACTCTGGAGATCACAATGTGGAGTCCTCTGTGCAAATACCCAGGTATGGTATCTGGTTAATACAAAAGACCTATGAGTACTTTGATTAACCCCATGTTGATTTACATAGTGATTGGACTAATGAAATAGTGTCCTCTAGTACAAATTCTCACCAGCATTTGTTTTCAGTTTGCTTAATGATTGTGTTACCTGATATCATCAATCTGATAGAATCTAGAATCCCCTAAGAGACAAATCTCTGAGTATATCTGTGAGAGAGATTACTGGAGGTAGGAAGATTCACCCAATTGTGCCAGGCAGCATTTCTTGGGGTGAAGTCTCAGCTTGAATAAAGAAAAGAGACCATTAGATGAGCATCACCAATCATTCTGTTTCCTAACTGTGGACTGAATGTGACTAGTTTCTTCCTGCTCCTCTCACCACAATTTCTCTATCATAATGGACTATATCTCCTCAAAACGTCAGCCAGAATAAACCCTTCCTCTTTCTCTTTTGTCACAGGTATTTTTTTCTAGCAATGAGAGAGGTAGCTCAGACAACTTCTAATGTTCTATATTGAAGTAAGGCAATTTAGGTTGACAAATTAAATGCATATTTCAAGTTAACTAGCAGAGAGGATTTCAAGTGTTCCCAAAACAAAGAAATGGTAAAAGTTTAAGGTGAGAGATATGAAAATTATCCTGGTCTGATTATTGAACCTTGTATACCTATATTAGCATATTATTCTGAACTACATAAATAAAATTAAAAATACTTTATATCACTAAAAAATTAAATCAAAATATAGCAACATATTGTGCCACCCTGGGTCTGATGCATTGGCTACAAACTTTATTTGGGTATAGTTAGGGTACAGTTTGCTTCTTGTCAGATATTATGTAATACTGACAAGGGAAATAACTAATACAGGAAATCTGGTACCAAGGAATCTCATTCTTGTGGTAATGGCTTGTGGGAAGATTATGGAATGATTTGGGTGATAACTATGAGCTTGAAAAGCCCTAGAATGTTTAGTGAGCCAATCTGATGGGACTTTGGAAAACCAGGATGCCAAGAAAACTGCAGACAGTGGAGGTCTGGCTCATAAAAGGGGAACAAGGACCCTATTGGTAATTGGGCAAGAGACAGTTTATGTTACTTTCTGGTTATGGATCTAGCTGTATCCTTCTCACATCCTCAGAATTTGAATGAACCTAAATTAAAACTAATGTGTATGTTAGAAGAACTCTCAGTACAAGATAAACAGTCACTGCTCTCACTCAGGTCTACAGTGAGAAAGAGTAACAAGAAAGGAAAAGAGTGTGAATGAATTTAAAGTTATATGTAAAGGCAGGATTGAAAGCAGCTGTAGCTCTCAAGGAGATTAGCACCATTTTAAAAAGTCCTATCTGCAGTGAAACAGTAGGAAAGATGCCCTGAGGATAAGAACTCATCCATCAAAGGCGCCAATTTGTAAAAACACAAATTCATTTGAAAGGTGAGAGCCTCAGTAGAGAATCCAGCTGAAAGGGTGCCCTTCTTGGAAACAGCTGCTACCAAGGCATAAGGATGATGCTACAGCTGTGGTAAGAAGGAACCAGGCTGGCAGAAAAATTTGGGAGCATTGTCCAATGAAACTGGTTTTATAGGTGCTTTCCCTTCTATAATGGTCTATATCTTCTTGAACTGCAAATGAAAATAAAATTTCCCTCATTTAAGATTCTTCCTCAGATGTTTTGTCATAGGTACAAGGAAAACAAGTAATGGCTGACATTCTGACAGTGGTTAAGACTGGATCAATGTAGTTTTGATTTGCTTTTTTTTCTGATGGTTAATGAGGCTGAACACTTTTTCATGCATAGTTTGACCTTTTGTATTTCCTCTTTTGAAAACTGTTTATCTCAGTAGACCATTTATATCTGAGGTTAATTTCTTTTCTTATTGTATTGAGTACTTGGTATATGTATTAACATATATAGTTAAGAAAAAGGGTCCCTTGCCTTCAGTTATAGTCCCTGGTCGCTTTTTCAAAGGTTTTCCAACTGGTCTCCCTTTTATGCTTTACAGAGAAAGGAGGGAGTGAAAGAGACAGTGACTTTAATCTCTCTAGCTTTCCTCCCAGGTTTCAGCCTTAACCAAGATTTTACTTCCTATGTATTTTAAATTTTATTTTATTTATTTAAAGTGTGTGAGGGGGTGGGTGAGGATAGGTGTACCAGGGTCGTGTAACACTGCAAATGAGCACCAGATGTGTGTACCACTTTTTGCGCTCAGCTTGGGAATTGAACCCAGGTGAGCAGGCTTTGCAAGCAAGCATGGCTGATGAAGTTGAACTTTTTTCATATGTTTACTACCAACTCTATTTTATCTTTTGAGCATTATCATTTTATTAGCTCATTTATTGACCATATTATGATGTTTTATTTAATTTTTTTCAGTCCTTAGCATGCCTACACTGTGGCCATCTTAACAGAAAGTCCCCATATTCTAGATATTAAAGCTTTTTCAGATATACAGCTTGGATAGATTTTCTGCTATTCTTCAGGAAATATTTCCGTATTTCCTTTGCTGTTCAGAAGCTTTTTTATTTCATCGGGTTCCATTTGTCAATTGTTAGTATTATTTTCTTAGCAACTGGAGTCACATTGAGGAAGTCTATGTCTATGCCTATATCTTCAGTGTTTTTCCAAAACATTTCCCTAGCAATTCAGAGTTTCAGGTATTACATTAAAATTTTTGATCCAATTTGAGTTGATTTTTTTGCAAGGTAAACTATGGCAATTTAGTTTATTTTATATTCATTATTTTAATGATATCCAGTTTTCCTGACACCATTGTTTCAAGACGGTGTCTTTTATCCAACTTGTACACATACTGACTAAAAGAAATACCTTCCAATGACTTGTTGGCCAGGGAGGTTCCTGAGGCCCCAAAACATTACAGGCCATTGCCCAGGCTCTTGATTGCCCACCAGAACTAGATGGTGAGACCTTATTGCTGAAGACTCCACATGCTTGTACTGCAGGTCACTGAGAAATAAAGCTGGAGCTGAGCTGGAAAACTACTCCCTGTTAACCAGCTGACAGAAAGCAGGGAAAAGCTAAATAGAATGCATACACACAGGAGAGAATATTCATCAATAGAGGTAAGCAGCAGTGGACCTTGCAAGCCTTAAGATTGGTGAGCCAGGCCAAATGCACCAACTAGTACACTAGCAGCACAACTGTTATGTTATGTTATCTAACTGCACTGGAAGCCAACTCCACAGGAAAGAATACATGCCTGGTACTGAAGGCATAGACAAAAGCTTGTGGAAGGGAAGGTCATGAGCCCTAGGTGAGTAACACCTGCTGTTGTCTGGCTAAACTATGCTCACCAAACTGCCTTGTAAGTACTTTTTAAATGTGTATACCCATATGTTAATGCTATTCTCATTTTTGCTAGAGACGCTTCTCCTTTCAGATAGTGGTGATCACTGGGGTCACTCAAAAGTCAACATAGTGTTCAGAAGTGACAATGTAGTGTTCAGTACTGAGACATATCAAATCACAACTTCCAAGGCACAGGGTCCATTGTGAAAGAGGTGGCAGAAAGAAAGAGCCAAAGGAAGGGTAGGACCGCTTATAATGCAATCCTGCAGACAAAATTGATATTGATATTCATGACCTCACAGTGCCTAACACTACAGAAGACCTTCATAATAAAAAGAAATGATGACATTGAAATAATAGAGTGACTAATTGAGGGGGAGTGGATATGATGAGGGGTGGATTTGAGAGGGCAAAAGTGGGGGAGGAGAGGGAATTATGATGGTTTATTGTCTGTAATTATGAAATCTGTCAATAAAAAGTAAAAAAAAACTCCAAGAAATAGGTCATACTGTCATCTCAATAAATATTTTTAAAAGGGGTTGATGTCTGTAGTCATGAAGGAAATTGAAAATCAAAACTATTTATTGGTTGCATCTGATCCCAGTCAGAATTAATATCAGTAAGAAAGGAAACGATGACAAACGCTGGTGAAGATGGAGGGAAAGCGCCTCAATTCACTGCTAGTAAGAGTATAAATTGGTGCAGCCATTATGAAAGTCAGTTTTGATGTTTTTCAATAAAACTAAAATTGCCATATGATCTAGCTATACTAGTCAAGGGCATATCCCCAAAGACTTTAAACTCTAAGAAAGAACTACTTGAACCTTCATGCTTATGCTGCTCTGTTCACAATATCCAAGAAATAGGCTCAGCCTATATGAATTCATAATGAAAATGTTGTACATATACAAAATTTATTCATCTGTAAAAATAATATGAAATTTCTGGAAGATGGATTGATATGAAATTTATTATATTAAGTGCAGAAACCACAACTCTTTAAAAGATAAATATTGCATGATCCCTCTCATGTGGATCCTAGTTATCTCTATCTATCTATCTATCTATCTATCTATCTATCTATCTATCTATGAATATTAGTATAGATCATGGAGCTAAATAAGGGACCACTAGAGGGGAAAAAAGGTTTTGAGGAGGAAGTAGGAAGCAATGATTACATGTGATATGAAAGTGGAAGGGAATTTACTGAGGATATAAAGGTACAGAGGGCTAAGGGGTAGAAAAGAAGAGTGGTGGATGAGGTTTAACAAAAATGAACTGTTTCAACCTTCCATAATTAAGCCCACAAAATACTTGTATACCAACTAAAACAAAATAAAAAATAAATCCCATCCTTAAGGAACCATTTAATCTATTTCCTCTTTTAATTTTTCTAGATACTTTCTTTAAATAAAAGCATATGATCGGTAACCTTTTCTGGTGGTTTCTTCTTTCAGAATAATATTTTATAATCAATCACCTTAAATACTTGGCCACAACTACTACTAGGATAATTTTCAAGGTTGACTAGTGTTGTAATATTTTTAGTCTTTTATTTTTTTATTGGAAGTATTCACTCTTTACAAAAATAATTTATTTACAAGCAGGGAATATGAGCACACTGACATCTCTTGCCACTGCAAATGAACTCTTACTCATGGCACGTCTTTAGGTGCATACAGGGGAATTGAATATCAGCCCATGCTTTGCAAGCCAGCACCGTTAACCACAGAGCCATCTCTCCATCCTCAAATTTCATTAAATTTTTTGAACTATTGAGAGCTGTCTTTCAAAACTTCTTTGCAACTAATTTTATTTATTTGTGTGCATGTGTGTGTGCATGCATGCATGTGTGTGCTTTTACATGGGGCCTCAGGATCCACATTCAAGTACTCCAAAGTGCATAGCAGGTGCTTAATCCATGCAGATATCTTCCCAAACCAACATTCACTTTTATGAATAGACGTCGTCCTTTCCTATTGATGGTTTTTCTGAGTTTTCAGTTGTCTGTGACCCAATATGTTAAATGAAAAATCCCAGAAGTGATCCATAATTGCATACTTTTCTGAATAGCAAGCTGATATTTTGTCCCATCAGAATCATATTACTTTGTCCATCTCAGGACATGACTCATGCCCTTATCTTGAATATCCCCACTGTTAACTATAGCTGTACCAGCTATACCAGTTATCAGGCTGCCTTTAATTGGAGCTATACCAGTTACCAGGCTGCCTATTATGGTGTCGTTGAGTTTGTCTTCTCCTAATCCTCATTTTACTTGTTAATACTACAAAAGCAGTTAGGCGTTGTGGCTCACAACTGAAATTCTAGCACTAAAAAGAATGTGACAGTTGGATTGTCATGTGTTTTAGGCCTATCATGGGTGCATACTGAATTTGAGGTCAACTTGGAATACAAACAAAGAAGCTGTCTCCCAAAGTACAACATTAATGATGCTGAAAGCTCAGAAAATGCTAGAGAGAAGGAGAAAAATACTTCTTTTGAGTGAAAATATGACAGGTTTTGACTTAAGGAAAGAAAAATCATTTCCTCACTTACTTGTATTGCTTCACATCATACCAAGAAATATGTAAGCCAAAATAAATTGTTTTCTTCCATATACTGCTACTAGCTGGGTGCTGTGTCCCAGCAATGAGACAGAGAATGCAATTTAATGACCATGATCTAATGGGCACAAAAACTGGAAAACTGAAGCTTAAAACTGACATATTTGAGTATTAAATTGAAAAGTGGTGGATTTTTGAGTGTTAATCTTTGTTACAACTTGACAGAATTTAGAGTCACCATGGAAACAAATTTCTGGGCACGTCTGTGAGGAATTTTCTAAATGAGGTTCATCAAAGTAGGAAGACTGAACCTAAATGTTCATGACACCCTTCCACGGGCTGGGGGTTCTGGGACATATTCAGAAGAAAGATAGCTTAGCACCCACATACATTTCTCACTACTTCTACCTATTGATGCAATGTGGCCAGCTGCTTCATACTCCAGCTCCCCCCCACTTACCTGCCATAATGAATGGTATTTGGACTGTAACTGTAAGCCAAAAGCAGCCTTTTTTTCTTCAAGTTGCTTTGATCAGAGATTTGTCACAGCAATGAAAAAGTAATGAATACCCTTCACTTCCAAGTTCTTCCATCTGTCTGCCAACTTACATTTTATGGTAAATTTGAGGTTATTCACCCTTTTCCAGTAAAACTTCTGTAACTTCCTGTTCTATGTTTCACTTACTGATATTCTTTTGTTATTTTTTATATTTCCTCACATTGGCTCCCCTTGACTTTTCATAAATTTTATAAATTTGCTATAATTATATGATAATTTAATGGGATCTGGAGAGAACAAAGGGGTAAACATTTAGTTTCATTTGACTTTTTCCCAGAAGGTCTTTTTCTTATCTCACTTTTCAAAGAAGAGAAATTCTAACTTTATATTTTATGCTCAAGAGAAATATACACTCTCTTCAACAGGTACAAGGGTCCTCTTTCATGTTGTATATTTGCTGATCTTCAGGCCTTCTTCAGATAAAGGCTCTTCAAAGTGAAGATGTGGTTTATTGCCCAATATCTACTTGGGTAGGAATGAAGCACTCATGATTGTCTATTACTGTGCTAGCAGATGTTACTATATTATGGAATATGGTAAAATTGTTATATTACTCTCTCCAGCTGTCCTGGGATTTTCTCACATATGAGAGGGGAGTGCTTATTCTACTTATATATAAATATGTTTAATTAACGTAGACAGATTTCTTGTTAGTGGTTGGTATATTCATCTGGCAAATTCTCTTCCTCCTATCCTGCCAAATTTTGATCTTTTGAAAGCTTGCCAATCAAGTTCTGAAAGGATAGTGAACCCCTTAGTTTGTCTATGAAACAAGCTCCTACATCTTTGTCAGTCTTATTTTCAGTTGTGAAGGATATTTTGGTTCTTTCTACTTCCACTTAAAATCCTAGAAAGCTGCTTGCTTGCTTGATGTCTGCCCCTCTGTTTGCTACAATGATAACATTTCTAATATAAGAAGTTAATGGAGGAAGGACTTGTTTTAGTACATGGTTTCAGTTATTTCAGTCCATGGTCAGCTTATTCTATTACTTGAGGATTGTGGATAAAGCTGGAGATTGTGGCAATGAAAATGTGTGTCAGAGCAAAATAAATTGCTCATCCGTGGTCAAGAGAGAGAGAAAGAGAGAGAGAGAAAGAGAGAGAGAGAGAGAGAAAGAGAGAGAGAGAGAGAAAGAGAGAGAGAGAGAGAGAGAGACCCAGGACAAGATACAGCCTCCAAGGACATGCCCCGTGACCTGCTTTGTCCATTCTGGTCTCATTCACAAATTTTTCCACCACTTCTCAAAAACATCATCAAATAAAAAATCCATTCATCTATTCATAGTTAGAGCTCTCATCATTTAATAACTTCTCAAAAGCCCCCTTTAATATGAAATCTTTAGGTTGGGACACTTTAATGCTCAAGCCATAGCCTTCCTTGGTTGATGGATTTGCTTGATTTGCTCTTAAACCCAGATCATACTTGACTAAATTCTCTTGGAATCATCCAGGTACATGGTTCCACAGCCTTACCTTTTCCTATTCCCTGTGAATGCTGCTAATTCTGCAACTAAACCCATAGTCAAAGTGTTCCCTTGCTCTCCTTTGGAGAGTTTGCACGCATATTTCTTGCTATTGAATGATTAGTAGGGTTTCTTTGTTTCTTTTTCTATGGCAACCTTTTTTTTTTATATTTTTATTTATTCATTTTCAAGCAAAGAGATACAGAGAGAGAGAGAGAGAGAGAGAGAGAGAGAGAGAGAGAGAGAGCGAGCATCAGGGCCACCACCCTGTGGGTCTGGCCCATGTGGGTCCTGGGGAACCGAACCCAGGGCCTTAGGCACTGGAGGCAAGTGCCCCAACCGCTGAGCCATCTCTCCAGCCCTATGGCAACCTTTTAAAAAACTAGAAAATCGAAGAAAAATTTTATAAACAACTTAGACTTTCATGTCCATCAGCTTTAGATCTGCTGGGCTAGTAAAGAAGTGGTATTCATTAATTTTTAGAGACTAAACTATCATGTTCTGACAATTTTTACATCCAAAGACATTTATTCAATCAAGAATATAAAATATTAAATATAAAATATTAAAGTGCATCCCTTTAATCCCAGCACTTGGAAGGCAGAGTTAGGAGGATCATTGTGAGTTCGAGGCCAGCCTGAGATTACAAAATGAGTAGAATGAGACCCTACCCTGAAAACAACAACAAAATAATGCCTGAGATATAACTCAATTTTAGAGTAGATACTAAGTATATACACAGCTCTGGGTTTTATCTCTCCTCAGACAACCAAAAAGCATGCAAATTTTTGTGTTCTAACATTTGTAAAGTCCCATTGTGTTATTTTAAATTTTAATTTTCTAATAATGTATTATGGTGAACGCCTTTTAATATCCCTTATTTTTAATCTCTCTTATTTTAGAGAGGCTTCTGTTTAGGTCCTTTGCTGATTTCTAATTGCTATATTTATTTTGTTATTGTTAAGGTTTTATAGTGTTTTCTATATTTTGAATGACAATGCTACTTTGTCAGATATATCCTTTGCAAATGTTTTTCCTAGTCTGTGGCTTTACTTTCTCATTCTTCTGACATTTTTCAACACTAAGATTTGCTTTTAATCTTACTTTGTCATATCATTTTTTGTCTTGTGCTACTTGCTATTATAAATACTTGTGGATTTTGGAAAGTCATGTTGAAAAGTGTCTTTTGTGAATTTTTAAGTATTTTTGATTTATTAATGAAATAACAAATGAAAACAAATGTTGGTAATGATATGGACAAAACAGAACCTTTATACACTGATGGTGAGGTTATAAACTAGTCTAACCTCCATGAAAATCAGTATTGAGGCTTCTTATAACACTAAATATAGATCTACCATAGGATTCAGTTATTCTATTCTAAGTTGGCATATCGCAAAAATAAGTCATCAATATTTATTGCCACATAGTTTACAAAAGCTGAATTATAGAACAAATCTAAGTTTCCAACAAGAGAGGAATACATAAAGAAAATGTATCGATACACAATATTTTTTCAATCATAAAATGATGAAACTAAATTACTTGAAGAAAATAAATATAATTGGAAATGATCATATTAAGTAAATTAAACCAATCACAGAAAGTCAAATGATTTCTGTCATTTGTAGTTCTAAATTTCATATAGATACATATATGTATTGAATATAGAAATAAAGCTATCTAGGGAAAAGGGAGGACCATGGAAGCAAGAGAAGAAAAGGGGAGGAAGGGTGGTATGTGTTGACTATATTCTCAGATACACATGAAACCTTTGGGGAAAAAAAACTAAAAGGCTCAGAAAAAAATTAGTCTGAATAGAGGTACCCTTCATGGTTGGAAAAAAAAACCATCCTCCAAAGCCATAAAGTAATTAAGTAAAACTTTCAGAATCTAAGAGTAGACTACTCCTTACAAGGTAGTGACCAAGGAGTCTTAAGGCCACCAAAACCATATTGGCTATTGTAACAGCTGTTAGTTTTCAACCAGAAAGAGATGGGAAGACCTTTTTGCTGAAGACATCAAGTGCATCAGTTGTATGACATGGAGAAATAAGTCTGACACTGACATAGAAATGTTCTCCCTGCAGACTGCCACATTGCCAGAAGGTACTATGCAGGCTAATGGGGGAGAAAAGCCATCAAGAGTCTTACTCAACTCTATTTGCTACAGTTCCATCCTGCCAAGCAAGAGGTGCCCCTGTTATGCACAGAAGCATTACAATTATGGGGATAAGCTACTGATTTATTATTGAAATTGAAGTCCACTCTACACATCGGAACTCATACCTTGTATTATAAAATTGGAATAGAGGAGATTATAAACCCTAGTGGGGAAGGTATTTCTACTGCTGCTGTTTTGCTAAAGGGATATTGTTGTGGTTTGATCCAGGTGTCCCCCACAAACAAATGAATGTGTTCTGATACATTGATCCTCAGCTGATGGCAGTTCGGGAATTAGAACCTCACTAGAGCTGTGTTGTTGGGGGCGGACTCATGGGGGTTATAAGCCAGCTTCCCCTTGCCAGTATTTGGCACACCTTCCTGCCGCTGTTTGCAGTGCTGTGGCAGAGGTGATGTTCAGCCCTCTGCTCATGCCATCGTTTTCCCTGCCAGGATGGAGTCTCCCCTCAAGTCCATAAACCTAATAAACCTTTTCCTCCACAATATATCAAGGGCATTTACAATTATTCATAAAAATAAAGTTAACAAAACCACACTTCTGAAAGCTACAAAATCAAATGTAACAATCATGTTTCATGCATTTCATTATAATTTTGATTATTCCATATTTATGAAAAGGGAGGTATGCCATCATTCAGCTCTTACAGACCATGCCTAATGAGCTTAATTGGTTTAAGCCCTACAAGGTCTTTGATACAACAAGGAATAATGATTCGTTTTCTCCCACAGAAAGAAGCATAGTATTTTTTATCCCACTGCCATCTGTTTCTTCTGCCTAGAAGCTCTTTTATAAAGAACTTACTCTCTCATATAAAGAATATTTTGGTATACAAGCTTAGGAGAACTCACCAAAAGACCTGGCAGAGTACAAGAAGGAGAAAATCTCAAGAATAAGTCAAAATCACCTTTGTTTGATAGGAAGGCCATGAGTCCTCTCTGAAGTCTTCTGCTCAGTGGTGGGTGGCACCATAGGGCAGGGCAAGGAAGGAAGTATGTCAATCAGTTCCTTTCAACCAATTCCACCTGCACTTCTTTCACTTGCAAACAAGAGTTCTGACAAATATGCTGTATAAGAAAATATAAATGAAGAATAATGAAAAATTGCTTGAGTACCCCGAAAATTAGCCAAACAACCTAACCAGCTGAGATTAATTTTCTGACATCATTGTAAATCCATTTTTGAATTTAGTAAACAAGAGCACAGAGAAGGAAATAAAGATTAATGCAAGGTCACATAACATGTTATGGTCTGGATTCTGAAATAGAATTCCAACCTAGAAACCCTGTAGTCTATCACATTCCCTAACAATTATGTATTGACATTAATTTCCTTCCTAATTCAAGAAGGAAAAAAAGGAGTAGGCAGCTGACTATGGATATTTAGTCCTTTGGCATGAAATATATGAAATAACCTACTGGCTCCTATTTCTACATTAAAAATTAGGTACCAGAGAGGGACTATAGCTGTCATAGTAATGAACCAATGGCTTCGTTTACTCTAGCTGATTCATGAGCTGCACCTCAATGCTTGCTAAGTGCTCTGTGACTCCTCGTTATTATCAATTTATTTATGTGTGGCCAAGGCTTCATGACTAGAGTAGATATATTCAAATATACTTTCTTCTATGGGCTTATAGAAAAGGAGAAGAAATATATTCATCTGTGTACAACTTGACTATACTTTATGAATCTGTCCAGTCACATTGGGTTTTCCCATGACTTACTTAGACCATACACATTGAATTTATTGCAAGCTGCAAGCAATACTAGCAGCGCTGGCAAGACGGTAATGAATGTCTCAGACAGATACATGCATTTTCATATACATTAATAGGTTCCATAGTGAAAAACCTGAAAGAAAAAGGAGACATCAAATATTGCCAGAATGACGGATGAAATGCTAAAGTGATGACATACTGAAGCTACACTCCTTTGATGTAGGCTGTTGTGGGTAAACTATTCAGCACATGGCAAAAGAAAAATAAATTAATGAAATACAAATAGTCAGTGGCCTTTGGAGTTCAGAAACAGAGCAAAGCTCAATACTAGCCTTTGCATCCTGGACTACCCTTCCCTATAATGACTTACATAAATGTACCTTTTCTTTTGTTTCATATGAATGATTGTTTGAATGCTCTGAATTCTATTCTTTAAACAAACTCACAAATACATGTTTCATGCTTGGGGTCCATTAGTTGTTATAATGTCATTGTTACTATGGCCAACTACAAAATAATTTTCAAAGTATGAGAAGAGGGACAGTAAAAGTGGTTCTGAAAATATGTTGACAGAATATCTAGCATCAGAAAAAAAACTGATTTTCTATAATTAATGGAAAACATTATTTTAACATTTCTATTCAAGAATATATATTATTATAGTATTGTGGACAGACTGGGACTGGGGAGTAAATTCTACCACCTGGATTTTCTCCAGGACTCCTGTCCACTTAATTCCACATGGGTGCACACACCTAGCACTGTGATAGGAACCTGATTGCGACTGGCCTGGATTCCCTTTATGAATCCCCTTATCTTCAGCCCTACAAGTGCAAATGTCATGTGAGTGTGACTGGAACCAGTATTCCAGTTCTAGCACTGAGATTTACCTCATGAATCCACTTCCCTTCACTCTGCAGGTGCAGATTATCCACCACCTGGGTTTCCTTCACCAATTATTCTCTCTTCACCATGAGCGCACCACAAGAAAGGAAGAGGGCTTTCATCAATTGAATACTAAGGAATTCCAAGCTTCAATATTCTTACTGATTATTTCACTGATGATAGCTGTGTGGTTTAATGGATCAGTATGACTACAATTATATTTTTAAGACCAATATTTTTCCTTCTTCCTAATATGTTATAGGATATTTATTTTTGCTTTCCAGTCATTGAATGAACAACTTAGTTTATAAGTGATTATATTGGGGAGGAAAACTGAAGGGGAGAAAAACAAATATGACCTTTGACTTCATAATATTTATAGTTGAGTGGAGGAGGTCCCAGAAGAAAACAACTATATGGCTTCTTTCTCATGTATCAATGTTCCTTCAGAGCCTGAGAGTATGCCAAGCACAATGTATAACATAACTCCATTTGATGTAATAACTGAATTAATGAACTAAAAATCACAGAATATTGAACTATTCCAGAGTGCAGGGGAAAAATGGAAGGCAAAATGAAAAAAGCCAGTTCTCATTAGCTAATATGGTTAGCATCCACAAGCACCTATGCTGAACGTGGCCTGATCTCATTATTAGAAATAAATCTTTAAACAGAAAAGAATGCAAGAAAACATTATGGGATATGACAAGTAATGGTAAGGTGTATCAGAATAGCTTGAGAAAAAGATGAGTAGGGGCCTAAATTGGAAATATGTGTGTAAGTGGGAGTACTAGGGGACAAGGACATGCACCTAACAGGTAACAGAAACAGCACTGCCACTCATAGTATTCAAATCCCCAGGCACATAAAATTTATGAATGGTATCAACTGGTTTGGATGAATACAATTCATCATTTGCCCATTGGATTCTAGCCAATCACAGAGGTATAGGAGTATTTTCTGAATTTAAAAAATGATAGACAACTGTTGTTCTACATTTGTTTGCTAAATTTGTTTATTTATGAAGATGTTGGGAATGCTATTTGGAGATTTTATTCCAAAGACAAAGTTACTTTAAATCATTTTCTTTTTTCAATATTTTCATTTATTTATTTGCAAACACAGAGAGAGATAGAAGAGAAACAGAGAGAATGGGCATGCCAGGGCCTCCAACCACTGCAAACAGACTCCAGGCACATGCACCACTTTATGCATCTGGCCCTACGTGTGTACTGGGGAATTGAATTTGGATTACCAAGCTGTTCAGGCATGTGCCTTAACCACAGAGCCATCTCTCAAGCCCATAATTTAAATCATTTCTATAGTATATTTTCCTTATTGGTTGCACTTACTAATAAGCCCTAAAGTCTAAAGTGCTCACCATTACCCTATGAAAGCCACACTAAAAAAAAAACTCATTTTGCACATTCCTATGGTTTGTAGAGGCAAAGTGGTGGCAATGGTGTATTTTCAATAGCTCTTAGTATAAACCACTCATTGTCAGTGTAAATGGAAAAAATATTTTATAAATGAGAATAATCAGTTATTTTTGAAGCAGTTTGCTCATTTGAACAGTCACTAAACATCTTTTGAGGTCATAGGTTTGTAGAAAACTGTGATGACTATTAAAACATAAAATAAAATTGATTTTTTATGAAAAGGTACATTTTCAAACTCCCTGTGCAAGTTCTAGTCATATGCTCTTCAGAATATTCTAAGAATTTTATAGTAGTGTTATTTAGCTAAGCCATCATCACAACTTTGAATTTCATTGTGTCCATGATATTAGTTGGTGCTGAAATATTCATAGCAAGTGAGTAACACTTAGAACTAGATAGATTTCAAAGTATTTTCGTTCTGTAGATTTTAAAGATTTGTAATAGCCATTTGGGTTCTCAATGTAGCTGGACAAAATATGAAGAAATTATAAACACAAAAGTGTGTTTAATAAAAGTGTGTTTTATTTTTGATAAGAAAGTTCTCAAAGGATGAATAGAAAACCTTGGATATGGTTATAATCAGCTAATTTAATCTAATCTTCATATTTTCATTAACAAGATAGACATTTGATGATTTACTTCCAAACTGAAGTCACCTCCCACCACAACTGCCACCTCCATCAGCTTTTCCAGTTTCAGTATGTATCATGCCCAACATACTCAAGTACTTTAGGTTGGTTAGAACAGCATGGATGCAGATAACAAAGAATTATCATATTCTAAGAACTATATATTTATATTGACAGATATAATCCTATCACCAAAGCCATGAAATAAGAAAATCACTGCCTAAAGTTATATACTGTAGTGGTTTGATTCAGGTGTTTCCAATAAACTAACTGTGTTCTGTATGCTTAATCCCCAGCTGATAAGAATTTTGGAATTAGAACCTTGTTGGAGGTGTGGTTTTGAGGGCTGGTTTACAGGGGGTATAGCTGGTGTTTGGCACACCTTCCTGCCTCTGTTTGCAGTGCTGTGATGGAGGTGATGTCCACCCTCTGCTCATGCCATTGTTTTTCTTGTCATCATGGAGCTTCCCCTCTAGTCTGTAAGCCAAAATAAACCCATTCTTCCTCAAACTGCTTTTGGTCAGGCTCTTTTCTGTGCAGCAATGAGAAAACTGACTACAACATATTCCTTAGTTTAATTGTATAGCAAGAACTAGAAATTAAGGAAAAATCAAGTAATTTTCTCAAAATCCTGAGATGTCAAAAGTACAGATAGTCTGGGTATGTTATGTCACAACTGAAATCATAGCACTCATTAGGTTTAGATCACTCCTGGTTCCATTCAGCCTGGGCTGCAGAGTGAGCGGTCTCATAAGGTATTTGTACACTCAAAATTAATAAAGGAAACTTCTAATTCATTCTTTCACTTCTTTTTTTTCTTCTCAAGATTGGTTATAGAAAGAAATTTGAATATTTATTGAAGAATTAAGATATTTCCACTATAGTTATTGATGTATAATTGGCAAATGAAAATCACCTCTAAGTATACAATGTGATATTTTGATATATGACTGTATATGAAATGATTACCACAATGGAACCAATTAACACATCAATAACTATACCCATCTTGTACTCCAGAAAATGTTCATCCTATGTTTCAGAAACTTTTCACCCTTGGAGAAACATTTCTTCATCTCCCAACCAGCAACTCATAACCACTATTCTACTCAATTTTTTTAAGTTCAACTTTAGATTTGAGGAATAAATGAGATGGTGTATTATTTATCTTCCTATATCTGGCTTAACTTACTTAGCATAATTTCCTCCAGCTCCATCCATTTTCTCACAAATGACAGGTATGACTTCTTTTTAAGGTTGAATAGTGTTCATTTGTGTTACGAAGTGGCATGCATCACATTTTCTGTACCCATTTATTAATAAATTACCACTGGTATAGTGTACACGTCTTATTGATTATGAATAATGCTAAAATGAACATAGAAATATTGGTATAATTTACAATTATTAATTTTATTTCCTTTGCATATATACTGAGAAGTGGGATTGTTGGATCATATGGCAATTTTATTTTTAATATTGAGGATCCACCATACTATTTTTCAAAGGGGATATGCCAATTTCCATTACCACCAACAGTGTGTAAGAAATCAACAATGAATTATAAAGAAAAAATTTCTAGTCAATAAGAAGAGTGCTTATGTGGCATAAGAAATATGAAACA